>JAHREE010000188.1:2591405-2712177 GCA_033628505.1 Tringa tobata
GCGGCAGCAGATGCCTGTATGGAAACTACAAACTAAGTACAAAATGGTAACTTTCTTTTCCCCCTCCTCCCCTTCCAAAGGAAAGAAAAACAAAACCAAACAAACCCTTGACCAATATATTCCCTCATTCAAAGGGTGAAGACTGCATACTGACATCTTTCACCCATTTTTAATGTCAAGTTCAGGCATACTCAATCTCCTGAAAGCTGGGAAATTGTGAATTTAGTAGTTGCTCACACAATCTTAACTGAGTGATGCCTTGATAGTATAGATGCTCTCATTCTGCCTAAGATCTGCACATGCAGGAGCTGTAATCATACGTGTGTGTGTGTGTGTGTTGACACTGAAGTTCTGGAGTTGAAATTCTTCTATTCTTACTTTCTCATCCAGTGCTTGACCTCTAATTTTTATTGTAAAGGATGTTCCAGACTCTAGTTTCTTTTCAAGGAAGCTTAAAAATATCACCTACCCAGAAGTGCCAGTCTTCTTTCTGTAAACAATAATTTAATTACATTATTTCTTGAGCTTGTCATAGCATGCCATTCCGCAAACCCCCTCATGTTATTGTCCTGATATAAATACATCCTCAGCTCATTTGCTCAAATCTGACTGTTGGCAATCACAGCAGGAGCTGGAAAATAATGAATTTGATCACACAGTAAGGTAAAGAGGCTAGCCAAGCTTACAGAGAGACTTTCTAAGTACAATGCTTCAATTAACCCCCTAATGACATCCTCCAGTGGATGTTTTTTAGTCAGAGCATAAATACAACAGCAGCACGCCTGTGCTTGCTGGAAATAGGATACGTTCACAATATTCAGTTAACTCCCCCTGTGACACAAGTTAGGGTGCTATTTTCTGCCTGTGGGCTCCCAAGAGCTGCAAACAGAAGAGTTAACACTCGGATAGGGCTCATCAGAGCCGGTACCTAATTTGGTGGAAAGTCTAAGCTAGTTAGCTGAGCTTGGCTTTGGAGAGAAACAGGTGCCTCCACAGGAAGAGTCAGCGGATCTTAGCTATTCCTCACAGGGTGAAATGAATTGCTGTATTGCAGCAATTTTAATTTGGAAGTCTCGAATTAATTCAAACTCACAACAGCCCCCTGGTGTGCAGCCGAGAAGTGGTTTCTTTGAAAATAGAAACAGAGGAAAAAGAAAGTTAAGCTGCTTGTCTTGGGCATCTAGTGAATCATCAGCAGCTGGCAACTGATTTGACAAGTCTTGGCTCCACACTTCAGTGATATGAGCTCTCTTTGGATCCTAAATCCTACCCCTTCAGAAACACAGAGGCCCTGGCAGGCAATTAAATCAGTGTCTGCAGATTTACAAGGCTCCCCGTTTTGGCAGTTGGAACCCAGTTGGTCCTGAGTGATCACTGGGGATCTGAGTGAGGAGAGTGGGAAAAGTCTTCAGCTGTGCAGCTGGAAACAGTGCTGGAAGTGCATGAAAGGAGGCTGATTCTCCATTCCATGAAGGGCTTTTGAGCTGCTCTGGTGGAATAAAAGATCGTTGACATAGAGTGGGAATGGTCCGGTGTAATGTCCCCTGGCAAGGGCCACTGCAGAGTTGGAGATGTGGCTACAAAACATCCCCATGCAACAGCCCCCAATTCCAAATTTAGGCTCTGCCTAACATGGATATTGAGGGCATAGAAAGCAGCCAAAGTTGTTGAGCACTCTGTACACCTACTGAAAATCTGCTCCAGAAAATGCAACACTTGTTTTACTGCTCAGATTTCGATTGCTGCAGGAAATCAAGCATATGCAGCCCCTGGGAGCTGTGAGCCCCAGTTCATGGCTGGGGGGATTCCCTGCAAGGAAATGAACTGGTTGCTGGATAGAGCTTGTTGCATGGGCGGGGGGGGGAAGGACGAAGGGAGGAAAATCCTACTTTGAGGTTCTCCCAAAAATAATAATCACGGAACTATTCTTTTGGATGCTCAGTCTAGGGAGAATTTATTC
The DNA here is from genome assembly GCA_033628505.1 of Tringa tobata. Taxonomy (NCBI): domain Eukaryota; kingdom Metazoa; phylum Chordata; class Aves; order Charadriiformes; family Scolopacidae; genus Tringa; species Tringa tobata. The sequence continues at coordinate 2,593,366 of JAHREE010000188.1, forward strand.
TGGATAATCTAAGCTGAACCGCCTTGTAGATCTCAATTTCCCAGAGAAGCAACTCTTCTGACAAATTGCAACAATATAACATAATATCCAGCATCTTTTCTTAAGCTCCACTCCTTGAGTTCTATGATTACACAAGAATCTCTGGTTTTGGCAAATTAAAAGAAAAAAAAATATCTCTTGATGTGACAGCTATACAAAAAATTCTGAGAGTATCGGACATGAAAGGTCCAACTCCAGAAAACTGGTAATTTACTTTGGTTTTAAATTTTAGAATTTTTTTTGCAGGGGGACCATACTTATCACCTCATTAACCCCACTGGGCTAGTGGACAAATAATGGCCAGAATCTAAGTAGATGATAGTTGTTCACACTGCAGTGTCTATGAAAAACCGTATCATCTTATACATCAGTATCATTCAGGAGAAACACTATATAACAGGAATAAAGCAGATCCCCATGTTGTACCCCAGAAACTGAAGACCAGCCTCTGGGCCATAAAATGTGCTCACCTAAACAGAAGCACAAACCCAAAGACATCTTTACCCCTGTGAAAGAGACCACTGAGGCATGCCTGCAAGCCTGGAGCAGCTCCATGCTTGGCATTTTTCTCATGAGAATGATGCACTCCAAAAGCTATGGCTTGTGTCATTGCTAAGTAAACTCACAACCACTGCACAAGGTATAACATTTGCCCTGAGGGCACCGAGGACCCAAAGAGGCTGCAAATGGGGAAGAAATTGGAATAGTTCCCCACCATACATGACTGAATGGAGGACTGCAATTGCACTTCTTGTCTCTACAATCACCATTCCCACATGCTCCCAACACCTCCTCCCTTGCAGAGCAGTGCACTCCTGTGGCTGCTGGGCATGAGGAAAGCACTGCTCAGCTCCTCCTCATCTTTCTACCACTCCTTCCCAGTATTAAACTCCACTTGCTAGGAGTCCCAGAGATGTAATCACTATAAACTCATGTCTAAGACCAAAAGCTTGTTGTTGCTGAGACTGTCCATGAGTGTTGTCACAGGGCCCTTCATTTTGAGAATGCAGCTTTCAGCATAATGGGACGTAGCAGCAATGTTCACTGTGTTAACTGACACCAGAATGATGCCAGATAAGATTTCATAGAATCATAGAATTGTCTAGGTTGGGAGGGACCTTTAAGATCATGAAGTTCAACAATCAACTTAACATTGTGTCTCTAAACACTTCATCTACCCATCTTTTAAACAACTCCAGGGATGGCAATTCCACCACTCCCTTGGGCAGCCTGTCCCAATGTTTGATAACCCTTTCAATCTTTCAATGAAGACATTTTTCCTAATATCTTATCTAAACCTTCCCTGGCACAACTTGAGGCCATTTCCTCTTGTCCTATCGCCTGTTACTTGGGAGAGGAGACCGACCCCCGCCTCGCTACACCCTCCTTTCAGGTAGTTTTAGAGAGTGATAAGGTCTCCCCTCAACCTCCTTTTTTCCAGGCTGAACAACCCCAGCTCCCTCAGCTGCTCCTTGTAAGACTTGTTCTCCAGACCCCTCACCAGCTTTGTTGCCCTCCTGATGTACCTCAGTAAGGAGCATGCTTTTGATATGCTCCAAATCCAACAGGATTTAAAACATGTGCTCCTAAACCCAGCTAGTTCTTAATACGCTGCTAAGGGTAAGAGGCACAGGCAGTAAACAATGCTTCTTCCATCTCCCGGTTTATCCAAAATTTGCACTGAAGCAAGCTGGGCTTTTGTTTTGGTAGGGGTGGGTGTGGAGGGTGTTTGTTGTTGGGAAGAAAAGAGTAGTCCTTTCAACCTATGCAAAGACCCTAAGACTTTTTTTCAAGAGCAGATGTTACTAAATCACAGTGCCTTAGATAAACAATGTGGACATTTTGGACTGATCTAAGAAGCGGTAGGCGAGCTTTGCATGTACAAGAATACAAAGATTCTCCTGACTTAAACCTGTGTGCTTTTATTGCATAACGCTTAAGTGTCTGAATTACAAATAAATTTAATCTGCATCTTTGTGCCTTTATCTGCTGGATAATTCATCGCTTCCAGACCTGGCATAGTGATGCAGTTTTGTTGTGTTTTGTAAACAAATCCCTCACTTGTTTGTAAAGCTCTTAAAAAATTCAACTTAAATGTTTTTGCTAAGTTATTTATGGCTGTGCCAGATACAGCTGTATGAAATGTGGCTTCTGATGCCACCTGTGCCCTGTGAAATGCATGTCTATAAATCATTCTGAGATCCACTAGACTGAAAAATCCTACTTATGCAACGATACCATGCTTTTGAGCCTTAATGTTCAAGTTCAAATTCATTGATTGACTTTTGTCAATTTACTTCAGCCAGAAACTTGGACAATTATTTTTTTTAAATGGCTATAGAAAGTGGCAGAAAAATCTTAAAGAGATTCAAAAGTTTAATTCCACTAACTGTCTACAGCTCAGGTACTATGGCACCCCTTTGATCTAAAATCATATTAACACTGAACAGATTTCCTCTGAAGTTTACCTCCTCTATATATTTGCCCATAATGACCTTCCAAACCTCCTGATGTTTTTTCTTGTTATAATTCCTTCTTTCCCATAACTATCATGCAGGGATTTAGTACCTCAATTTGTTTTTCCTAGTTCCTTTTCATACTTTTAACTTCTGGCAAGTAGCCCTGGGTATCTGCAGACCCCAGGTTGTAAAGTACAGTTCTATATTCAAAATCAAGCTGCCCAGGCTGCCCCTACAAGTTTGGGTCTGCTTTGAATCAATTAGGAATTATCTTTATTCAAAAAAACCCAAGCAAACAAAAAGGAGAAAATCAAAAGGGCAGAAGAATAGCACAGGTTTCTGTGGGTCTCACTACAGTTCACGGAAAGAAACCAAGAGAAATTATCGCCAATATGTTACACTGCATTAGATTTGCACACAGGTGCTGACACATGGACCATGAGGAGCCGTGTCCCAGTGGACAGCCTCTGACCAGTCTTGGGCCTCTCCTGCAGCATCGTCCACAGGACTGAGAGAAGAATCTAGCAGTATGGGTGAAAGAGAGGGAGCAGACTGTGAAGTTACTAAGAAGTCTCTAGCAGGTCTGTTACCCCAAAAACCAGAGTTACAAACATTTTCTAGTCATACCAAGTGATTAGGATCTTTTTCAAATGCAAACTCACTCATGCTACACAGATCTTGGGAGCAGTGGAGCGGTGCAGTTTGTTTTTCTAGCAAATCGTCTCATTCCTTTATCTATTATATGCATTATAATAAAATAATTTGGGAAACATGTCTGGCTTTAAAACTCTGTTACCAAAATAACCCACCTCGGATGGTGTGGCTGGGCAACTAATGTTGTGAGGGACAACTACCACTGCGTAGTGACCTACTACAAATACACCAAGGATTAGCTTGTATGATGTTAAGATTTTACCGACTCGTTTTTCTGTCCAGGTCAATGGGACATACTCTTTAAATATCTATAGGGAATTCCCTTAAGCAACACATCATGAAGGACAAAGACTGCAATGCTATACAGTTGTATAAAACTGGATGCAAGAATAACATCTCCAGTCAGAGAAGGTTGAGGCTGTATTAGCAGCGTTTAAGCAAGTATGTACCGAGGCACTTCTGAAAATATCTGTATGCTTCTTTGCTTGTAGGGGTATATATATCTGTATACCAGGAACACAGGATGGATGAGACCAGCTGCGCCTCTACTCAGTCTTTGCAATTGCAGGTAGCTATGGAGACATTTCATCTAGAAGTACCCACAAAACCTCCACTGCACAAGTCATCTTTACACAGCGTAACAATGTAAAAGTACAAAGGATCAAAAGTCACCAGAACTACACAATACAGCAGAAGAGAATAGGAGAGGTCAAGGACTTCATTCCTTCAATCACAAAAGCATTCAGATGAAAATACCTTATTCTTCCTGGGTAGTGGATTATACCCCAAATTACATAAGTAACAACAGAGAAAAAAACAAAACAAAACAAAAAAAAACACCTCCAGCTTTTGGACATCCAAAATAGAGAAAACTTTCTCCAAACCATGTATCTGATAGTCAGTTTAACCCAGGTTGCAGGAATGAAAATTTGGAGCAAGATATCTAGCACCTGTAGGAACACTGGTGTGTTCTGGCCATCATCCCATCTCTTGTCACAGCCAATCTCTGCTCTATCACGAAAATGTGACAATCCCTTTTATTCTACGAAACCAAGTGATGTACCCAGTTCAGGAGGCCAAGGGTGGAGGATATCCTTATTACCTTTTACAGGCAACCAGCCTGTGTGCAGGTTTGGAACAAAATAAATGTCATAAAATAAAACCCGATTGAGACTCAGCTGACTGAATACTATTCATAGCACTGGGCTGGATCCAGCTACCCAGTGTGTATGTCGGGATAATGGTGATGGCAGGACCTCTGCCATTACAAGATCCAGACTGTGCCCTCTACATGGGCCAAAGAGGAAGGATGAGTAAATCTCCCTCAGGAAATCCTTCCAAGTTCCTTGGAAGTTTTCAGTAAAGACCGAACCTAGCAAGACTGCAGGATAATACAGCCCTGTTTTCCCTACCAAATCCGCTTAGTTACAATTATTCTGATTTGACCTTGGTATGAAGGCTGTTCATTATTACAAAACCTGTGTATTCAAGTAGACGAAATAGATTTTTAAAGCCTCTTGAGCTGAAGTGTTTTGCTGTACCAAGAGACACGGAGCAAGGATACTGCCATCCATCAGCACACCAGTGGATATTGAGAAATTTTCACTATTAACAATTTGTGTTCTCTTCTGCAGAAACTCAGGCTCTCAGAGGTGGAAAAAAGCCAACGATACTGACCTCCCCACACTTGAAAAGTGAACTCCAAAAGCCTGGGAAAATGAGAGTCAGCCGTTCTCAGAGTGAAACACAAGGCATTCAAGTTCAATAAAGTTCAGTGAAGAGAAACAGATACCCAAAAGATGTTTCAAGCTTCTACATTTCAAAACATCTTTTATCACAAAACACCCAGTAACATGCAGAGAACAATGCTCCAGTATCAGGGAGATGGAGAAAACTCACATCCATGCTGTAGAAGAGGGAATGGGCTGCAGCTTATGTACGTAGAAAAGGTGGTTTTGTGATTATAGAATAAAGCAGAAATTCTGCTGCTGTAGGTTCAGCTGTTGGTTTTACCAGAGATATCACGTGTGTCTTTTGGCAAGTTACATGGCTTGCTATTGAAGCACTTGCTTAACTTACCTGCTTTCCACTAGGCATACTCATTAGGTTCAAGTACATGCCTGAGTTAACTTCAAGGATATGCTTAGTATTGTACAAGAATTTAAGATCTCTGCTAATTAGGGATAGGCTGAGATAGGTAATTAAATGCTTTGCTGAATCATCCTTAACATGCACAAATCACATTGCTGGAAAGGAGCTTTAATAAAATTTTCCTCTCTCATGGAAAAGTCACATTTGATATGTAAGGATTTGAGGTACAACAGTACTCGGGCAAATTAGTAAACTGGCCTTATTTTATTAGGTTGCTTCCAAAATGACTGATATTTCCTAGACTCTTGTAGCAGTGAATGGAGAGGGAAGCACCCTGTGGTGAGATATTCTACCCATTTACTGAGAAACCCACCCACTTTTAGCCCATTCTTGCAAACTCTAGAGGGGTCTACATCTCTCCCCTGAATAATATAAGGAGCTTAAAGCAAAATAGTTCTTGCCATACACACCATATATGCTCTAATTTAGACAGAATAAATTCTGGTTGAACAGTCAAGAAGATAAAGTTATTCACTAGCTCACATTCTGTCAGATCTGAGCTGCTCGTGATTAGCAGACTTTCTATTGCTTCTGTTGTTGAAATACTCTGGTGTAATCAACAGTCAATTTGAATTCCATATTTTTCAGTGGCACTTGATTACTCTCTAACTTCCCCCCTCTTTCACTCCCAAAATCACTCAATTTCTTCAATCTTTACATACGTATATGTATATTTTTATAGCTTTCTCCTCATTTGCTCGTGATTTCACAACTGAGTAAGATAGGAACTCTTTTTCAGACCAATTTCTGTAATAAGCCTATACTTTCCAAAGCAATCCCAATGCAAGTAGTTTACTCCAAAGACCCTAAAACAACTTAGCAAAGAATGTCTGTAGGGTGAGCATGGAATCTGGTACAGATACACATGGTATACTTCCAGGGAGAGATGGGACTGGGATGGGGAGACAAAACTGGGAACAGAAAACTTCCACTTGAGAAAAAGCTTTGTACAGTCTATGGGGAATATTTGAGAAGAAAGGGAGCTGGCAGAAGGAACAACTTTCATCTGTAAGCCATGAGCAAAAGAATTTATTCTTCTGTTCTGTAGCTATCCAGGGTCCAACAGAAGGAGCAGTTCAACATTAGGTTTACCTGGTATGTATCCAGTAATTCAGTATGTTCCAAAGACATGCCCCTCTGACGTTTTCTTTCTGACTACTTGATTATAAATTTATCCTGCAATAGCAAGTGTTAAAAAGCTGTTACTGGCAAATGGTTCTTTAGGTTAAGGCTAATGCTGTCCTCATTGAATCTACTAAATGTTATTCATAGTAGTCACAGTATATAAACCACTCATTTGGTACCCACATCTGTCTTCTCATTTTTTGCCTGCATAACGCTAAAGGAGGAGTTATTTTGGTGGAAATACATGGATAGTGTTATGACAGAGAGAATGACATCAAACAACATCTGCACATCACCAGGGATGTCCAATGCCAGGAATATACTAGCAGTGATCTCTTTCAGAGGCAGTCACCATCTCCACCACTGGAAGTTTATAAGGACCAGTCAAAAATAGTTTCTGCAATGCTAAGCTTTCCTTCAGGCAAAAGACTTGTCAAGGCAACGTCTTTAGATCCCTTCTGGGCTGGTCTTATACCTGTTTTTGAGATTGGAAGCTGCAAACTGGAGCTCTGCCAGCCAGCTCTTTTCACAAGCCTACAGAAGCTCTGTAAAGTAACTGCAATGAGTTCAGTAAACAAGACATTTTGGAACTAAAATAGACAATGCCCAGATGCAAAGACCCTACATCTGTCTGTCAAAAGTCCCTGTATTAATTTTGTGATACCTAATTTCACATTCTTTCACTTAGATGCTAGATCTTTCTGTGTGCTTTAAGTGAATCAACTTTTGTAGAAATCACAGAGAAAGGATAAAACACAAATTTGTGGCTGAAGGTGCTGAGGAAGCATCTCGGTGTTGTTGCATCTTCTCAGCTATCACCAGAGATCATGATAATTCATGAGAGAAATGAAAGCCATTCTGAAAACTTGGAGTGGGAGGAAGTGATGAAGCACCCAGATGGACATCAACTACATTAAGAGATGGGACAGAGAAAACCCTGTACAATAAGACTTCCTAGGAAGGGACTATAAAGAACTGATATGATAAAGAATGTTTTGGTCATGTGAAATATTTCTTCCAAAATAAAATTTGGTGACTGAACACTCCTTAGAAAATATCACTGTACTCAATGAGGAAAAAAATACAGATACACTCCTCTGTGTATCGCAGCTTTCCAAACATCTGAACAGTTCATATTCAGTAATGGTTTCTGGCTCCTCTGCTAAGGTAGGTAATAAGGTATTAGCCTTATTTTGCTGAAGAGGAACCAAACCATAAAGGGGATAAGCGAGCTACCTGAGAGTGCACAGGACTGTAGCACGATAGGCTCATTTGGTAGATATCCAGCAGAAGAACTGGCAACAGCCTAACTGAGAATTAATCCCCGATCTCCTGAATCCAATTTACCAGGTGAAATTTTATCAAAACTGTTACTGATTCCACCTTAAGTATACTACTTATGTGTATGCATTTTGCACATTGCACTTGTCTGTATATAAGGCAGAAGCCAGTTCAGGGCTATGTCTTGTCAATTGAAAAAGTGAGTACTCTCATCCGTGGCTGAACACAGGAGATCTGACCACCCTGGCCCTGCTCCAAATTCGTTGCAGAAAACATTGTCAACTAGTAAAGGAATATTAGCTACCATCTGTGGAATAAAAGACTTTTCTCTTTACTAAAGGGAAAACTACTTTGTATATAACTAGAAAAAACTAGTTGAAATAAAAACTAAATCACTATAGGAAGAAAATCAGCCATAACCCCCAGGAAAACTCAGGCAGAGCAATCCTTCCTGCTTGCATGATACCTGTGTGTGGACCCCAATGCTGACCTGTGACTGCTACTGTCAGAAGAAGAGGTCCCAGTCTTTATGCTGAGGAGTTAAACCCCCAGGGAAAATCCCTCCTTGTAGTCCTGGGATTCTCCTGCTGCCGTGTGGCTCTAATCCAAGCTGCCATCTGAGATGTTAGCCCCATGCAGACCTTTATCGGGGCACAGCAACAAGACATCCGTCTGCATATCAGCAAGGAGTAGCCAGGTCTACTCAGGGTAGGGAGAATAATCCACCCCTAAATCCCACAGTTTAGAGCCGAAAACGTTGGTCATCTCCTCACTTGGAGCAAAAGCAGCCTTAGCAGCTGCCTAGCAACACTAGCGTGGAGAAAGGAGGAGCCAGCGCCAGCCAGGGCTCAGCAGCCTCTAATGCACAACCTGAACTTCAGCCTCCCCTCTCTCTCACCCCTAGTAAATGCAGGAAGTTTCTGTCAATGAAGCTGTGAGCATTCAAAATATGTTAAATCTTTTCCCTAAAAATCTTTTTTTCCTCAGTCTTCTGCCTCAGCAGGTAGATAAACTCACCAGGTAGACAAGTTACCAGTAATTTAAAGGCCAACAGTCACTCCCCAAGACTAACAGGTGTTTTTTCTATCATTGTGACTGATTTTTTTTTTTTTTTTTCCTGATTATAGAAACGACTGATGGGATGTGGAACAGTAATGGTCATCTCAAATTCCTCCCTGGAACATTGCATGGCTGTAACTTCCACCCTTGCAGTGCATAGTTTCCACTGTTGCTTTATTAACGCTTCTGCAAGAGAGAAATATTACTTGCACTATATATTGGTGTCCATTAGTGTTGCAGACTGAATGTTATGCATCATATTGTAACATCCCTGATAACTACAATCAAATTGGTTACAGAATGAATAAGGCTATTAACTCCAGGGACTGTGAGCAATTTATATTGAGATGCTGCTTCACCTTAAAAAAAAAAAAAGTCCTTGTTATGGGCTTTGAGCTTAAAAACCTATAGTTAGCACTTTCCAGGTAGAAAGACATTTATACAAAAGGCAGCCAAAAGCAGAAGCAAACTGAGAAATGGAAGAAAAGTGCTCACTTTGAATGTCCAATTGTGAGGTCTTTTGGGTAATAACAATTATTTGTGATACTTTTAGTAAACTGAATGACCAATGATTCATCTTCTTTTACCTAATACCCACTTTGATATTTTAGTTTCAGAACTAAGTTGGCAGGAGGCCAATTTGACAGTAAGGCCATTTAAATTACAGATAGAAGACTATATGATGTCACTTTAAGTATATTACCTATTGAAATGTATTTATGCAGTTGCACAGGATATCCCTCATGCTTTCTTTAATGTTTTTTCTTTTCCATAGTAGATACATTTAAAAGAAAATGACTTTACTTGTAAGTTAGCTCAAGCCAATAGGATTTTAAAGCCTAAATCAGTTGTCCTTCAACTGGTAAACTTCAGAAACACTTGTTAAATCAGAACTGTAACATATATTAGAAAGCTCTTCATGTGAGCAGCTGGGATTTTACATCATATCACTGTAAGAGTCTCAGTTGGTTACATTAAGTGCCTTGAATTCTATTTGGATCACTGTTTGCTGGAGGGGTCAGTTTTTGCAGCTGTCACTGTGGGTTTTTTGTGTGTTTGCTTGTATGTTCATTTGCAGCCTAAATCTCCTCCAAAACGGCTTACTTAAATTGGCATTTTGCTTTAATTTCTCAGTGCTGCATAGTTAAGCAGTGAAAAACAGTCTGAGCAGATCCTACATCCCTGATACAATCCACTGGTATTTGGGGTTTCCAATTTTTTTCTCAAGAAGTCTAGGATTTGAGGTGCTCACTGGTCTGAATATAAGGCACAAGGTCCATGCAGGATACTTAGTCCAGTTCCCACAGCAACATGCAACCATATCACAGGGGTGAAATTCAAGCAAGCTGCCCTCTATGCCATCCTGAAATATAACTTCCACAGCCTGCAAATGGTAGGCTTTTGGATGATCAAAGGCATCCAAACCTTATTTCATTACCAGTTCAATGCAGGTATTTCCAGTTTGAATTGCATTCTGCATAGATTATTTCTTCCAAACCACACCACTGGCAAAGGAATGAGTATGACACAAGGGACCTATCACTGTACATCCTAGTACTGGAATGAACCTGTCAAACATTTAGTTTTTAATCTAAACTACATTACATTTGAACTTAAGCTGTCAACAGCTGAAAGTGTTGTAACCTTTTTAATACAGTTGAATGCAAAACATTTCTGAATGTGTTTTTTATCCCATTTTACAGAATAAAAAGAATGTAACACTGACATTTGCAATTTTTAGATCAGCCCCGTCCTCCCTCACGTTTGGACCTGAAGTACATTTCACCTCCCTAAAACTGCACAGATGCTAATGCTTGTCACTGCTGATCACCCTCTCTGCATTGCTTTGTCTGGGGATCCCCACTCTGATAGAAAGGAAGAGGCAGTATCCAGCTGCTCGTATTTAGTATAATTCCTTGACTCAGTGTACCTTGACTAGAGCAAAGCAATGAGGGATTAAATGATTTCTGGAAGCAAAATTTGGGATTTCTATCAGCACCAAGTTTTCCTTACAGAATCCCTCATTTAAAACACTATTAATACAGATACTTGCTATAGGATCAAATCTTGAATTGTTTTCCCTAAATACTAAAATGCCAGGTAGCTTCTACTGGAGTCTTATTTGGAAGCAATGCTGAGGATTAATAAAGTTTACACAGTATTATGTGTGTGAAAAGGGGTGTAGATCCAGCTATGCGTGAGGAGGAAGACAGGGTGTTTATCTGAAAATCACAAGTGTAAATGCTGCAGTCTCAGTCTATCATTAACTGCTAAACCAAGTTGTTATTTCAGAATCACAGTTAGTTCAATGATGCTATTTCCCTTTAACTTTTAGATCAGAAATTATAATTCTTTGCGGTATTTAAGGACTCTGCTATCTGCACTGCTGCTTTTTTTCACCCCTTATAGGCAGAAGGAGGCGAGTTATAGCACAACCTAAGACCTCCAGATCTGGCTCCTCTGTAAACCCCAGCATAATATCAGCCTTAAATCAAGACAATTCCTAACATAGCTGAAAAGCAAAAGCTGACTAACATGACCACCTGCAGCATTCATTGCCAAGAATCAGGAACAAGACTATGACAGTCCCGTGTGTTTGTGGGGATGAAGGGGGCTGCCCCCGTCATTTCACTTGGGAAATCAGAGCCTGTAGTTGTTGGATAAGCACAACCTGAAAGATAAGAGGAGGAGAATCAGAGCTTGCTGTTAAAAAGCACTTGTTGCCCTTTTACTCCAGTGGGGCAGGGACTCAGTGGGAAAACGTGCTAAATCTCTGTGTCACTCAGATTCCCAGTCCTGCTCCAGACTTGTGCTGACAAAATCCAGCGTAAATCCAGACAGGATTTAACCATAAAGCTGCACCTTACAGAAGTGAACCTGTCTTCTTGTTGCCAGTAAAAACAAACAGAAAGGAAAGTGAATGAAAAGCCACAGAAAACAGTATCTAAGAGATAAAAAACACCAAATAAAAGTCAGGAAAACATCCTAAAATAATATCTGCTGTTATAGTACTGAAGTAGACTCACATTTAACCAGTACATTTAAAACAGATAAGGTTAGTCTAGACAAAATATGGTAAGGATTAGATTTGCAAAGAGCACAGAAATGGTTAAACAATACACCGTTTTGACTTCAGCAAGCTTTTGATTTATGTCATTATGAACTGGCACAGTTATCAGACATACTGATTTCAGGTCTTGCTACTTCCAGAACTGCAGAGGCAACAGACGTCATCACAGCCTTCTCTCTGCATCGTGGAAAGGAAATCTCTCTTTTTTTTTTTTTTTTTTAAGCCATCTGAGATGATTATTGATACTTTTCTCTTTTGGTAAATTGCTCTTATTAAGACAACTGCCCCACCCAAACCCCAGACCTTTTGTTTCCAGTGCATTTTTAAATATGAGTGCATTTTTCAAGGCACAGTAACTTACATGCTGATGTATGAGTTTTATAGGTGAAAACAGAATGAATCTTTCTGTCGTTCATTCTAACTCCAGAATGCAAAGCAGAAAATGGAAGGTGATTATAACATTAATTCTTTCATGAAGATATCTGTATGTGTATCTTGATAATATATTCTTTAATGTTAATAAACTAATCTTTTCAAATATTTCCCTATTTAAAAATGTATATTGCAACATTCATGGAGAAGGCTGGATTCATAATGACACAAGCTACAGAAAAAAATAATCCTTAATAGCAAAACTGCCAGTTTCCTCACTAAATAAATACCTGCATGTAGGTGCCAAAGATCAGACCTGACACTTTGTTCTGTTAGTGGCCTCACAGTATTTAAAGAAGTATATTTAATCAACAGACCAGGCATACATTTCTCAGTTGCCATGTCTCTGGATCTGTAGTGATGAGACTTTAAAGATGGGAAACATTTCAATCAGCCAGTTTTAGCTCCTTATGTTTATAAGCACCTAGCTGACTTCTGCTAACTATAGATGTTTCCATAACTACCTCATTTCCATCTGCTTCACTTTGAAAGCAAAGTACCTGGATCCCCTGAAAATTGTTGATGTAGGTCCCTGTTGATAACAGTCTGAATGGTTTATGGACATTTGGGAAAGCACACACTATTCATATCGGCCATAAACGTTAGTTCCAATATCAAAATAACAACATAGGTCAGCAACTGCTGAAGACTTAAGTCTTCTTGTCAGTGACAAAGAAGCATCCCTGAAGAAGCAGTGTTCCAGTTCAACAGGACCTTTTTATCAATGAACCTCCATAAACCTCTGAATGGAGTTTTCCAAAGGCACTGGGATAAATTAGCTCCCTTTGCCTTAATCCAAAACCCGCTTAGATAACAAGTAATAGTTCTGTTTGTTCCAGGGAGCTTTAAATCTGACCCTATGTCCATTAAAATATTGGCTTTTCTGCCAAACACTTCAAACACCCTGACTTTTTGAGCCCACCACAAGCCTAGGTGATGGCAAGGCATGCTGCCAATGCAAGGTGGTTGCCCTGATTTTCTCACTGGGGTGATAAAGTACAGGAAAATATTGTCCCTGCTGTGATTGCTAAAAAGGATTTCCCTGTGTTCTGCTTGCTGGGCTGTGAAATGCAGGAGCCAGGGCTTCATGTTTTTGTTCTTTCGCCTTTGGTTGTATCATACTCATACGGTTTGTCCCTGCTGCAAGACTGAGTCAGAAATGAAGTCATGTCATGCTTTATTTCAGGCTCAAGCCATGTATTGCCATGGATAACGTTCACCTGTTTGGAAATCTGAAACAATCTATAGAGACTGGCACTAAATCAAGGATGATGTTTTATTCCCAGAACCTCTGTGCTCAGTAACAAATAGCCAGTCAAGACTAGGCATCCTACAGCAATAAAGTACAATGTCACTAAGGGAAATAACATCTTACCCAGCAGAACAAAGGAATGAGAAGTCTTTTAGCTTCACCCATAGTTACGACAAAAAATTCACAGATCATTTGTCTGGCCCATGCTGTCACTTCTGCTTTGACACTTCAAAACTAGACTCACCCCTTTGCCAGTGGTTAGGCTGCTGCTTGTCGTTATCATTAGCAAATACGACACATATTTTCTTTTGAAACCCAATCCATCTTCCATTTGTGCAGTAAATTGTACAGTACAGTCTGGCTCTGGCATCAGCCTGTGCAGCACTGCAGCTTCTCAGCTGCCTCCTTGTTAAAAGACCTCTGCACCTTTGCTAGCCCTCCCAACTCCACTTGCTAAGCAAGTCTTTCACACAGCCATATATTTCAGTTTCGATGCTCTGACCTCACGCCGTTTTTTCTGCTCCTTTGTGTAGCATTTAGTTTGATCAATACTTCCACTCTTCCCCCTCTACTGTGGAGATTCCCTTAAAGCATCAAGTAAGTTTGGCTTTTTTGCATGTTTGTTTTGCCTGACCTGCTTTTGGTATTTGTATTGGCTGCCTTTAATCACTCCCTCTTACCCGATTTAGTAGCAACACTAAAAGCCAGTAGTAGTTACTCATTCCTGGTGCTCCTGTTTCCTGGCATTTAAAAACATAGAAGGGCTTTCTGTGTTGCAAAGGAGGGCCTCCAGATACAAATGAGCATGGACCTGTCTACAGATAATAATGCTTAGAAAAACAAGACTCAAAGGCAAAGCTTACAGTGCTGAGCCTAAGTGCTGGTGTACCAGGTGGGGCCAGTGGCAGCAGAACTGAGTTATTCTAAAGCAGACAGGGTCATAGTTTCGGGGAGGTTTCAAAAGGATGTCCTTTCCCACGTGGACTTGAAATCAGCAGGTAGAATGGGTATGTAATGTAATGTCCCCCGGCAGAGGAAATGAAATAGAGAGGAACATTGATACTGCAAAACTTATTTCAGCCATCAAGGTGAACAGTTTTTGAGGAGATAACACTGAAGAAACAAAGATTCCCTCTCCTTTAGCTTTCCTGTCTGCCTGACCTTGCAATAACACTTTTTGTGCTCTAAATATAAAAGATGACTTAGGCCCATTAAAGAAATAATGTTCAGCTATACTTAATAGGATAATTCTGGCCATTTCAATGTCAAGCCTTACATTTTTTTACAGTGATTTGATCAGGAACATCCAGATAATGTTTATCTACTGCAAATGGATTTGTTGAAAGAATAAGAAATCTTTAAACAGGCCTATAAGTGAGAGGTCAGTCAAAATAAGTAGGTATTTCTCTCTGTGTATGTAAATGTGCCCTTTTCTTGTCTGTTCTCTCCATCCAGTGTGGAGACAGCAAACTTTCTGGCTGAAGAAGGAATATCTCTGTGGAAAAAAAAAAAAGAGGTCTGTGGGGTTTTGAAAATCTTTGGGCAGTGAATGTGAGGAGGCCTCAAAGAGGTCAGGTTTGGATATATTTATAAAGACAAAACTGGCTGAAATCAGCTCCGTTGGCTTCACTTCAAGCTCTTCAGGCAAATTTCTTGTAGCATGGAGGCCCTTAGAGAGCCCTGGAATTTGGCTCAGTGGTTTTCGTGACATCTCTATTTTCAGAACCTAAATGTTGGTCCTCATCTGCTTGGGTAGGGCTGGTCCATTGGGCAATCACTGCAGGGCACTGTAATGATTTTTGTTATCTTTCAAAGTTGCTACTTCAGCAACCCGTACTTGCTGGAAAACAGCACGTATTCCCTCAGCCAGTACAGTGCTTATGTCCCAGGTAGCTCATTTAAAGGTAGCTCAGGTTTTTCCAGTGCTATGCTGTAGCCTTTTCTATCACTTAGCATAGACTTTCCCTTGGTGTTCCTGTGTTTAATATAGCCCATGCTGGAGACCATGAAATAATAAGCAACCTTGTGTCTCTAGAGATACTGGCACTGTGAAAACTCATTTCTGATGCTAGAATTCCTAGAGAGCTTTCAAAACCTTGAAGAATGCTTCGTTTTTAGGGACTCAGCTTCTAAATCACATCTGCTGCTATAAAAGGGATATGCATTTAAGCTCCATACTGTTCATGCTTTTTTTTAATATTTCTATTTAATTATTTGCTTGCTTGTCTGGGCCGATTTTTTCTCTTAATAAGAGCAAAATGAAGTTAAAGTGTATGCATTATTAAATTTAATACGAAGTTACAATTGAATTACAAAGTAGTAGCCATTTCTCCTATTTATTATGATGTACTGGTCTCTCTCTTTCACTCACAATGGATCTTCTTTTTCTACTTGTAAGATCTGGGAGAAATGGCCTAATAAGCTGTCTTTTACAGCTGAGATTTTCAGAGCAACTTCAGATGTCTGGATGCCCTCATCCCATTTAATTTAATGAAGACTGAGAATCAAATCCCTTAAGCAACTATGAAAACTTCAGAAGGGATGGAGGATATTCCAGCAGCCAGGGCCTTTGTGTGCCACAGCTGCCTGGAGACTCCCTCCGTGACTTGTGACTTCACCTTGCTTTCCCCTCTGCAAAGTGTGGACAACGCGCTTTGTCACCTCTTATGGGGGACATGGGGGTTGTGTGGGGATGAGGATGTTAAGTACATTGAATTTTTAGACTGCACAGAGAGAGGGTCGTGTGCCTGATACAGAAGTCCACAAAATTTCATAGCCATTTCCTTGCATTGACACTGCAATCCTGGCATTTCATACGTGCCTGTCTCTTGTAGGAAGCTATAAACATCAACACGACAGAGCCTGCATTATTTGATACAAGAAACCATCAATCCCCCTGAACAAGAGGAGTGAAAATAATGACTCAGGTAGAAACACTGAGAAGAAAAAGAAGCCGTTTAGTTTAAGAGAGCATCCTGGCCCAAGGATTTAAAAAAAGTAAATACTGGCCATGAAAATTTTAGGCTACAAAATTAGCATGGTCTAACAGAAGGGGCAATGGAGACAAAAACATGTAACATGATTATGATTTGGAGTCTATAAAGTGTAGCAGCAATTGATTGGATAAAAAACAAGGTCTCTTTCAATCCTATTGTACTGAAAACTGTAAGATTCCTTTCAGAGTGAAGGACTCTTTTATAACCATAGTTGCCTCTCATGTAATTCCTACACGATTTTGATTGAGAGAAGTAGAGGGGAGTAAACATGTTTTGGTTTCTAAGGAACTAACTGAGGACCACAAGAAAGAAAAGAAAAAGTTATAGGAAATGTTAATCTACCAGAAAAATACAAAAGCAGATCTAAAGCTGGGCAGAAAGTTTTGACTGGAAATAATATGCAAACATCTCTACATGAACGAGTGGTACAGATTGCTAAGATAAGTGGACTGGATTTCGCACGGCAGAAAGATAGCTCTATCTCTCTCCCTCTCTAATAGGCTTTGGAGGATCATGCCTATGCATGTGAGGAAAAATATAGTAATGATAGAATGACTCTTAGTTAAAATTTTTCTCTTGTCTTCTCCAAGGAATACAGAGTGGTGCTAGATTAATGGAGGTAGCATTAATTTAATAGTGCCTCATAAATTGGAAAATTAAAAAAAAAAAAAGAGAGATTACAAATGTAACTGCTGTGAATCTGGAATGAAATTATTTTCCCTCTGAAGAGGAGGGGAGTGGAGGGGAGGGGACAGAGAGGGAGAGGACAGTGGCCCAGTTACCTGATCCACAAGAGCAAATGGAGCAAGTAGAAGATGTGACTAGAAACCAAAACTAGCTTGTGAGCTAGGCCCAACAGGACAGATTTAAGCTTATATTAACACATAAATGGCAAAGATCAAACTTTGATACTGCAGTGCATAGTCCTGACTTTCTGTGCCTGAAAACCCTGAGATCTGGATCATACAGTGTTCTGCAGTACGATGAATTTACCTGGCATGCGAAAACATACAGACTTCAACAAGTACCAGCCTGGTCATAAAACTGCTTTTCTGGATTTATTTGCAGGATTAAGGACTGTAAATCCATTTTACTAGGGAATGTCTGGGTCAGACACTCAGCAACAGATATAGATCCTTTCCCATGTAGTTCATTGGGCTGGATCTGCTCCAGGTCAGTAGTGGCCAAAGGTAAATGTTATATCCTTACAAAAGTCTAAAGTGGTTCCCATTAGAAACTTTAAATGAGCAATTGCTCTTTCACTTAATTTCTTACGTTAAGTCTAAAAATGGCTTGCAAATGGAATGACATAGAGATTATTATCTTAAAGACCAACTCTTAGTTATCCAGGATAATGGTGGTTCAGACAACTGGGTAAACAGAAAGAATTGGTGACAGGGACACAAGTTGCAAAGACATCCATCTGGTTCTGTATGGAGCCAGTCTGGGTCCAAGCAGGACTCATTACCTTTCAGCTCCAGCCCTGCAGGATTGGGATCAGCTCCTGTAGAGCCTCTGACCACTCCAGTCCCTGCAGTCCCAAAGGACTGTGAAGGTGAATATGCACCACCATACAAATGCACAGAGCCTGTTCCCTTGCAGTGTCGTGCTGCTAACTGCCCCAGAAAAAACACTGGGAACACAGTGCAGAGAGCTTACATTTAGGAGGACCACTGCTCCTCAGCACTTGCCAGGGCTTTCATTGCAACAGCTCCACACAGCAAGACCTGAACTAGCTCTATACAGACTGACCCTGGATCAAGCACTTGTGATCATCTGCTTCATCACCATGCAGGTGCCTCCAGTAGACACCACCAGGAACATAGCTCCACTTGGGCAGGCTGACTGATGGGCTTAGCAAGCAGCAACTGATATGGGCAACCCCATTACTCAATAGCCCAGTGATGTGACCAAGGAAGGTTGGGTTGGCCATTTTATGGCAGCAGAATGATTTGGTGATCATAGCCAAACACATTTGCAATGGAGAAACCCCCACCACACTTAGCAACAATTTTCTCCCAAGCTGGCCCACAGAAGAAGTTGTTATGACACAGAGACCTCCAGTTTTTACCAACAGTTGCTGAGCATCATATTTCCAAAAGTTGACAAGCCACCCAACTTAAAAAAAGGTGAAAGAGCACAGGACTGGAAGGGAGTGTATGTGGTTCAGTACTCTCCCACTTTAATCCACAGCATCTAACTGCTGACAAGATAGGCTATTACAGCTGCTTTAGGGCTCTTCAGCGCACTTGTGCCAGATCTTAATCTATGGATCATTGACATGATGGAACATAATGGCAGCTTCAGACCCCATTACATTTTCACTTGTCAGATTGAACACAGGGAGATGCCCATCAGCTGAAACTCACTATAATGCTACATACGGACATGAAGCCTTTAATCTTTCATGCCAGAAAGGTACAAAACACACCACATTTTTTTAACTGCAAAGACCAAATTACCAAGTGTAATGAACCAAAATGATTTCCTTAGAGTTGCTTTTTTCTCATTTCTGAGCTAAATCATTACAATTACAAAACCATCACAGATTCAGAGTACTATTTTTGTTCCTTTGCTTAGTATCTGATTAGAAAATATGTTTTTAAAGGCTGCTTAAAATTGCTATGCACTATTACAACTTTGCTGACAGATCTCACTTATAAGCACAATACTGTTTAGAGATGAAGGGTAAAGAGCTACAAAGTGGGATCCAGGAGGGTATCTCAGCAGCATCCTATCCAAGATGCATCTTAAAAGGACAGTAGCCAGAGTAGTTAATTAAATCATACCATCATACTTTCACCTTAAAAATTCCAGCAGAAAATTTCAGATCTCTACTCTGCCTTTCACAGGAGTAACAGTAGAGTGGGTAAAAGTTGTCAGGTCTGTGATAAAATGAGTGGCACGCAGAGATTTGATTCACGACCTGGCAGGTAACAATAACAAAAAACCTGCTACATGTAGTTTTATTGTCAAAGCATTGATGGGCTTGGCTTGTTTCTGGCTAAGTAACAAAGAGTCTCTCCAACTTTTCCTCCACTTAAACAAGTTCAAAAGGGGAAGGCTATAGCTTTTTCCTCAGAGTACAGAAGATGAAATAGAGAACTAGTATGGAGGTCAGGATGACTATAACAGCTCAGTGAAATGAACTCAGTCTACACCGCCTCCTAGTTCACTTTAGCTTCTTTCTCTTGTGCTGAGCTTGTCCATTAAGATGACAACCTTGATGGCAACACCTTGAGAGCCATTCCAAAGTAACTTCAAGCAATATATAATTACCAAGGGGCCGAAAGCTCATAGCTTACAAAGCAATAGCAGCTGTGTGAGATCTAGCCCATCTGGCAGGATGATAGCTCTGCAAGGTTCTCCAGCTTCCTTTGCAAGCAAATAGTTTACCCACTTGATCACAGAACAATTCATTGAGGCTCTGCAGGATCAGGGGCCCAGCTGCATCTGCCTTGTTCTCCTCTGAGAAATCACAGCATTTCTCCAAGGACAAAGAGTTGGCAGTTAACGCCACTAAGGCAAACATTGGTGAAAGGTGCAGGATGAGTGCTAGCAGGGTATGTAGGGAGCAACAGAAATCAAACCATGGCTTCCTCATACTAAGCATAATCCTTTCTAAGAAAGCGGCACTAATGGAGATCTTGCTCAATCCCTTTGCTGAGGAGATCGACAGGTTACAGACAACTTTTCCAGCATACTCAGTGACCCAAGACATCATCCAGATTCAAACATCTCTCCTGACTTGCATCTGGACTTATGGGTCACCAACACTGTCAACTGTGCCATGTGCTTAATCCTAGCATTTTGGATCCAGCTCAGCATCTATCACATAGTCCTTTAGGAATCAATAACCTTCAGCCATCACTGTCCTTAGTCAGGCTTCAGCTCCCAGCTGGAGTTTGGAGTTTCTCTTGAGAGCCATTCTTTTGCGTTAATGAGAAAAGCATTAGATACTGGGGATGTGTTTTGAAATGATGTGGGTAAATAACAATGACTTTTGTGGCCTCTACCAAATTAACTTTAAAAATTATTTGGTTACTACTTGAATTTACCTATTCTTGCCCTCAAAACTCTCATCCATTATACACTTCGTAAACCTCCCTCCATGCATGTACATTGCTCAAATAAGCATTTTAAAAAGTAATCACTATTGATAGGTTAGGAGGTGACTATATTCATTAGTAAACAGATGGCTTTTCTCCAGGAGTTATATCCAGAATTCCATAACTTAGGAGGAGAAGCAGCTTTAATGATCAAATAAATTATTAGACCCGGAAAAATAATCACTGCAGAAGCCCACTCACTTGTTTAACATTTCAGAAAGCTCGTAACGTAAAGTCTTGTTCCCATATCCTGTTTCTGCACTCCAACTAAGCCAGTTTTCATGTTTTGCTAATGTTCATCTGCAGTACCTCTGAGCAACGAAAGACAACATCTCCAAGCTCAGGAAGCCATACGTGCTGCACTTGTTAAATCTGATTCCTGCCCAGTCAAAACGATGCAGGTCCAAACACTGCCTTATGCAGAAACAAAGCCATGCTGACTGGATTTGTCTTACATGAAAAGCAAACCCAAAGGATACACTCAACCTCACAACATATAAGGTCCCAGCCTGTAAATACAGTTACAAGTCTCATATATTGAAAAGTAGAAGATTAAAATAGTAAGAGCCTTTTTTTTTTTTTTTTTTTTTTTCTCCTATTTTATTATTTTGACACACAGAGGTGCTGGCCAAAGACAAGTACCACACAACCACAGAGCAGCCTCCCAGCCATGGCCCTCACATTGCTCTGTGTGGTCTGACTGGGCTGGGCCTGCACGGAGGGAAGGAATGGTGCAAAATGATCCAATGCAGAAAATGTTGATTCCCAGCACTGACACAACAACCCGGTTTATTCCTGTGCCCTGTGACACAAGGGAGAAGCCCCCTATTATTCTGATGAGACCACACACTGATTGAGAAAATGTCAAGGTAAAATAATAGCAAAGTTCCTCGATGCTCTTGAATGAACTATAATTACTGCATTGTCTAGAAAAGTAGCTCAATTAACAGAGATAAATGCATGGGGGATTGCTGTGGTAAAGAACACTCTCCTTCTAATGACTTTCTACAGAAATTTTTACTCAAAGGGGATTTTAAACATATTAAATGCTGGGCAAAGAGAGCACTGCAGGTAAAGCTCAGCTGCGTTATTGAATTTTGAAAGAAAGAACAATTTATATTACTGGAACATTTAGAAACAATTCAGGCAGAGATAATAAATGATTAATGACTATCAATAAATGGTTGGTCAGTGGTTATAACAGCTAAGAGTCTAAGAGGTCGACAGATTTGCTAATGTGATGGGATTGTACTGTTTATAAAGCACGTTACTGCTATTAGCAATATGCTTTTAACACCTCTATTTTTATTTAACCTCTTTTACGCATGTATAAAGATGGAACGAATATTAATATGTACATAAAGAAAAGAAGATCTGATCCTATTGGATCTACTATAAAGGTACAATGATTTTGAACTCCTTCCATTCCCTTTTAGCCACAGACAAAGTCTAGAAGCCAGAGTCAAGCTCAGCAACCTTACTGGTGTGGTGTTTCAGGAGGAAGGGCAGCTGAAGAAGAATCTGGTTATTTATTTTCTGACAAGTTTTTCAGTTTGCATCTAGCTATTTACATCTGTGGTCCCCCCAAGAAAGATTTTTACCTGCCTCTGCAATATTATGATACTCACTATAGTCCACCTTCTAGTCCCCGCATATTCTACCTTTCTTGCTTGCAATGCAAAGCCAGAGGTACCCTCCACTATTGCAAAGGTGGATTCAGAATCAGTCCCTACCAAAGCAACACATCTAGGGCCACTACCCTCCTTCACGGATGGGAAGCATCATTCCATGGTCACTGTCAGTCTTTATTTGGCTATAAAAGTGATTCACTCTCCCTGCTACACTGCTGACCTTTTCAAATTTCCACCCACAGCTCACCCTGAAGCCAGTAAACTGTTAGTGTGAAGGGAAATAAACCCACCTTAGGCAATTGCAAGACTTTCTAATTATGTCTGAAATGCCTTTGCACTTACAGCAGATCTTGGAGGTCACTGTACAATGGAGCTGACACACACCAAAGCTCCTCCCCAAATCTAGGAGAGCTACGGACCGTTCAAGCACAGGCTGACAACGCCGGGTTTATTTCTGAGGACAAGTAGATGCAGGTGCCATCTTGCTACATAATATATTCAAAATACCTATTACCATGCTGTTGGGAAATACAAATGCAGCTGACATACCTTCTGCATCCCAGCTTTGTCACACCTGAGCTGTTGTCCAAACCTCCACTGGTGAGCCAAAGCCCAAGTCAATAGAGTCAATGGGGACCAAATGTAGGAGGCTCAGCACAAGGCAAATCGCATCCTAAGCTCTGCTGACTTTACTGACCAGCCCTTCCTCTGAATATAGCAGGAAGGCAGGGATATTTGTTCAGATATGGGTGTCTGTGTTGTAGATAACCACATTACCCAAGAGAATTTCACTCTTATTAACTGTCGATGGAAGAGAGAAGAGATTTCCTTCTGCAGTTTCAGTCTGCTTAGAAAGCCTGTGCTCACTTCTGGGGTTTAATCTCCCTCTGCTGTAGAAAATGCTGCCATTTTGTGAGCCCCACACAGGGGAATGCTTTTGTAAGTGTCTTATACCTGCACAGTCCTCTAACTAAGGAAGCAAAGATTTTTCACAGTATTTTTTTTTCTGCAATGGGGTTGTTTGTATATCAAAACTTAACTGAGAACAGAAAAGCTATTGTTAGTGAGATTAAATTTTTTCACATTGTAGGAAACATACTGATTGACACAAGTCAATCAGCAAATCATGGAGTTACTAACCCTTTTCCTTAGGTGCCTAGTAAGAAGGATGTGGTATTCTCTCTCCCGCTATTCACTAATGTAGCTGTAGAAGCTTTATGGAGTGACTCCAAATTTACCTTGATAAATGCACTGACAGTCCTGCAAGACTGGGACAGAAATGGATTTTATTTTGCTTCTGACTGAATTACCAGCTATGTCAATTTTAAAACACAACTTAATCTGTTTCTCTGACTCCTGCAGGTCACAGACAAAACCTGACAGAGTTTCCAAACCATTTTCTGACAAATTGAGGCAACAGACCTAGCTTGCTTTGTTAAAGACCCTGTGCTATTGCGTTGTGATGAAAATTACACAAATGACTGACCGTAAGTCAGGAAACGTAATCATTTCATATTCTAGTGCATGGTTCCTCATATGTGGTGCACAAGAAATGTAATGCCTGTCAGAAACTCCAGTGTTATCTGCTGTGTACTGGAAAACCAAAAGTTAAAATTGAGACTAAAATAAAAATATGTATATAGTCATGTCTACAGTTTTTCGTACCCATAGGCAGGAGAGCAAAGATCAGTCTTAGAGCAATCCAGACTTCCATAACCCTTCTCTCTGCATGGATGTGGGAGGAAGCTTTTCTGTCTTTTTCTACTCTATTTTCTTATCTTTTCTAGAAGAAAAGTCTTCCTTTGAGCTGAAATGCTTCCTTTGTCCTGGGATATTGTTGAGAAGGTCTGGACAGACATTTGCTGCCTCTGTCTCCATCTCCCTGCCTGGGGGAAAAATCTCTGTCTGATGTCCTCAGATCCCCCTCAAGGACTTGATTTCCCTGAGGATCCCACTTGGTCCATACTGACATCCGAAAAACCTCAGTGGCTCCTAGCCTGAGCATAGGTGGCTGCTGCAGGACACAGCTGCTCTGGAGAAAGAAAGGCTCATACCAGTACATTAGGAAGTGAACAGACCTGGGGCAAGGCTCAACCTGGGTAGCTTTAAGCACATTGTCACTTTAGGCTCCCCTTATACGCCTGTACCGTCACTTTGGTGTGGTTTTAGTACCAAGAGCACCCTTCCTGCTCTGGTGACAACCACAAAGAAAACATAGGTGGACTCACCAATATCTCCATAGTGCTTTAAGTTAGGTGATTTAGGCTTAAGACATGTGGCAGGAGCTCATGGAAACCTGTCCAAATTCAGTTCCTGACCTGTGACAACCTTGACATCACCCAGTGCTTTTTAAACAACAAGAGTTGAATGTGGCCCAGGCAAGGACACCTGAAACATAATGCAAAAACCAGCTGGAAGCAAACTCAATGAAGTTTATCATTAAAAATCTCTATTATTGGTCTCTATTAGTGACCTGAGCTCAATTTTGGGTGTCAGGGGCTACCTGTTCAACACAGTTACAATTAAGGATCTAGGTGATCTGGGGAAATTATTCATGTTATTTCAGTTTTGGGTACTTATTTGGTTTTTCAGCCTTTCAGTCTTATCTCATTAGGAAATGAATCAAAGGCAGATCTGTGTACACAGCTTCTAATGAAACTGCTGGGTTGACAAGAAATAACAAAATAATTAAATTCCATGCTGTACTTGAGCTAAACCAGAAATTTTGTATGCTTCTGAGATTGTTAAATTAGCCAATACATAAATGTGTTAGTTTGTTAGTTTTAGGTAAATTATAAAGGCCCCACAAATCATGCACAAGGTATTCCTCAATGCTCCTTACCCTATCTTTAATTTCAGAGAGCACACATTCCTTTAGGATTAGCTCCACTGCATGCAGTCACTTTATGAAATCCTACCAAGCTAATGAGTGCTGTACTTTGCCAGGTCTTGTTTTCTGTTAAGTCCTTTGTTTTGTTCTTCCATCATGCTGTTGGCTTCTATTCTTCATTTATCAAATTATATTTCTTTACACTAATTTTGTATTCAATAATAACTGCATCTCTTAAAATTCACCCATTAACAAGATGTGAACAACAGAAAATGCCTAGCAAACAAGAACTGCAGTTCCCTCTAAAGATTAATCAATTTTTGGACCAAAGTGTTCTGTTGTCCATAGCATCCATATCTCAATTTTTTCCTCTTTCTTGTCCTTCAGCCCTTTCCTTTTGTAGTTACTTAACCTTAATTCTGCCATTAAATGTTCATGCTGACACTTGACTGTCCTGGGCTTACACTAGGTAAAAATGTATCTAAGTTTAAAATGGCATATATTGGGAAGAATGAAATATAAAATAACAGCTAGAGAAAATCATTATCTTGTCATTGGAAAAAATGTAAACAAGTACTTCTCAGACCGTGGAGTTCTGTTTGTACTGGCTTTCTTTTCTTCATGCTTGGCATAACAGTAGCACTGTCACTTTTTGCTGCATTGGAATGGCTAATTATCACTCCTTAGGAAAGCATACTTCCAATCATTCATCATTACGGTTCGCACACATACATGTAGACACAGAGATGCAAGCCAACCAAGTAAAAAGACAAAAGAAAAAATTAAATACTTTCTTTTTAATGTTCCAAGACTTTAAACCTAGACACTGAAACCTGTATGTTTCAGACTATATTAAAGGAAAATCAAAAGATATTTTGTGGTCTTACATGCTGAATGGATGCTAAAATCCCCTTGTAACTTACTACCTAACTTAGCACAGCCCTTATGAGGTAGATTAAGTAGCTCATTTGGTACATATACGCTTAAAACACCTATCAATTTGCTAAATATGAATTTAAACACTGAAGTTTAGGTAAGTACCACTGTTATTTGACTTTATTTTATGCAGCACTGGGCACCTGTAGTTATTTTTGATGACACAGAGAACATCAAGGATAAAAAAGATGCTGGAATGACATCCGGGAGCAAAGCTGTGTCTATCCACACAACTGATAAAGCTCAGGCAACATTATGCATCTGCCTACATTATTTCCTGGCTATACTTCTGCATGACCTTCAAGGGCAAGCTTTCCAAATGAAAGAGAATGTTTTCAGCATGTCCAAGCCAGCCCTGGTCTCTGTTGGGACAGGCTGTAAGGTTGCTAACTGGCATCAAACATAAAGGCAATCTTTACTTTGGAGAATTGTCCATTAGGAAGTGATACAAAACAGGTGACCTCCATGACTGTTTTCCATTAAAGTAAAAGAAGCAAGTACATGCAAAAGATGGCACCCAGCTACCCAGGTGTTGGAAACACCTACCTCCAGAAGCCAAGAGATAAAAGGTCTTTGATCTCTTTGGGTGCATCCCTGCTACGCACTGGTCTTGCTTTATTACACAGTGGCGACAGCTGTACAAAGAAACTTTCTATATATATCATGAATAAGCAGAAATTTTCACATTTGATAGGAATGTATGTCTGAGAAACACAACAAACAAAGACCCTTCTCTTCCACTGCATGTGTTGGTATTTCTGACTAGATCTCCTGCAGGGATGGCTCTTCGTCTGTCACCTTGCCATGCTTTGCCCTTCTGTTCCTGAAGTTCAACCCATCTTTTGTGCCAAAAGCCAAGTTCTATGCCTTTAACAGAAGAGTCAGCAATGGTAGCTATAGACCTTTTTGACTGATATCAGCAGGAATGTGCCCATTAATTCCATTAATTTGTATATTAGCAGTGTGAAATAATGATTGGCTTTGACAAACAAATGGAACAGCCCACAGTCTCTGAGGATAGTGTATGCTAAATAAACTTCATCAAATTTTCAGGATTTTTGGAATGAAGGCCCAGCTCCATAAAGGTATTTCACTGCCTGAGTCCCACTGAAATTGATGGGAGTTCAGAACAAGAGTGCTTTCATGGATCTTGGCCAATGTGCCTGAACTCCAGTCCAGCTGCCAAGGACTAGAGGCAATGGCAAACTTCCCATAAAGATCAGTGGAAAAGGCTTCAAGAGATGATTTATTCTTAAAATCTAATGTTGAGGCACATCCTCAGCTGAAGTAAATTGTCCCACGCTTGTAGAAGTCAGTGGACCTTGAACAACTGAAACTAGCAGGGAATTGTCCTACTTCTTTCATTGTTTTTTTGGTTGACTCAGATGTTTTCTAAGAGGATGCTGCTGGCAGAAACCACACTAGTGGTGTGTTGCACTATGGGAAGACAAAGGCAGAGTTTGGTGG
This sequence comes from Tringa tobata, assembly GCA_033628505.1. Classification (NCBI taxonomy): domain Eukaryota; kingdom Metazoa; phylum Chordata; class Aves; order Charadriiformes; family Scolopacidae; genus Tringa; species Tringa tobata. Next base: position 2,620,857 of record JAHREE010000188.1, read on the forward strand.
GCCAGTTTTTGCACACTTTCCCCATCAGAGGACATTTCCATGGAAGCAGGAGAACAGGGAGATAGAGGGCTTTAAGATATGCTCATGTTTGCTGAAGTGTCTAAGATTGTTGGATTATTTCCACAGACACTCTGTGAAAGTGGATCAGTAAGTGAGAAGCTAGAAATCCAGCTAAAACACAGTGCTGGATTATAGTATGCCTCCCAATTGGTTTCCCTGCAGAACATTAGGCAATCAGCCTTTAAATATTTTATTTGCTGTGAATTTCAAGCATTTCCCCAACGTGCTGAAATGTGCCAAGGATTGTGGCTTTTGATATTTAAGCCAAAATCCAATAATCTGTTGACCTGTCAAATAAGATATTCCCAGTGTTTAATAATAATTTTTTTAATCCTGTAAAAGTCAGCTCAGAAAATATTCCTGTTAAACAGACACTGTTGGATGCTTTAAACCCTTCACTTAAGGCCTATGTGGAAGAGAGTAAGAGATAAGACCAAAGCCAATATATCCTTTGAGCACGGTGATCAAAGTACATAAGAGATACTTCAACAGAACTGCTGTTGCTGTCAAAATGCTGCTGCTACCCTAATGCTCTCATAGTGCACCATGGGAGACACTACTGAAGCACTTCTCTCTTTAAAACACCAGCTTCTCATGATAAAACACACTGGTGAGACCCAAACCCCACAAGTATCAGTGGAAGTCTAACAAGTTGATCTTAAGGGGCTTTGGATCAGATTGCTAATGGCCTGATTGGACCACTTGTTTTAAATTTTTATAAGGATGGTATGTGTCACTTGTCTCATTGAAAAGGACAGATTACTCTTGGCTATTAAGCATGTTGACATGCATACACACACGTCCAGGGCAGTCAGAATGTGTTGGCAATGGTGTCGAGCTGTACCAGCACTCCCAGGAACTAACCTCATGTTTTCAGACCTGAGCTGCAGGATAGATGAGCTGCAAAAGACTCCTATATTGTTGATCCCATAACTGAATGTATCTGTACATATACACAAATAATGTGATGGTGATGGTCCTCCTCATCTCCTTAGTAAACCCTTATTTTTGATAATTTGTTTAAAAAGACTTGAACACATTGGAGCTGAACTGGGGACTGAAGAGACAAGGGTCTTTTGAAAGCCTAACTAATAGATGGCAGAATAATAATTTCAATTTGCTGAGTCCTTTAGAAAGGAGGATGGGCCTCAAGTAACAGTCCCTGTTATTGCTGAAATCATAAACACAAATATATGATCCTATTGAAAAGGTGACCAGGAAGGAAAACTGACAATATACAACATGACCTTGATTAACAGAAAGAGACTGACCAAGTTTTATATTTCAAACTCAGTTAAAAAAAAAACAAATTGAAATGACCTTCCTAGTTGGAAGCAAACAGCATCTTAAATTATTTCCACCTTAATTAATCAAGGTGGTAATTAGTAAAAGGGGTGTCTTGTGGAATTAGCAGAGATTTAGAATGAGGTACATTTGTACTGGGGAAGTACTTGTGGTTTGAGTTTTCTGAATAAATAGGAAAAGGAGAGGTTGCTGAGGGATCCAATGAAGGCTAAAAATGAATGTCTGTGTACTAGAAATGCAAATCAAGTCCTAAGCCAAGAGCTTGGACCAGTGTGCTACTCTCTACTGCCAAATGCAATAAAGCCTGGACAGAAAAAAGACCTAAAATTGCTCACATTTGAAATGTGGTTACTTTTGAGATCTCCAATGCATACATGTGAGCCCAAGAATAGCCTGAGTCGAGGAAGGAAGGCAAGCTAAGCTAGAAAAAAAAAAAGGATATTTGAGTGTGTCCTTCATCTTATTTTGTTTCCTTTTCTTTCTTGTGCACTGGTCAGTACTGGCTGGACATTGTTTCTTTCTGGGTTGGTTCAGCCTCTCTGCCTAAACAGAACGCCATGTTACCTGTATAGCAGAGGACACATCAGAGCCTCACCCTCAGCTCAGGAAGACAGCCACATTGTCATCTCAACAAGTACACTGGGTGAGAGTACACAGCTGATGTGTACGTAGCACCTTTCCCCAAAATAAGGTCCCTAAAGCAAACCCATTTGGGGTCCTTGAGCGTATCAGAGCTGTTAACATCAAGATGGAAAACAGAAAGACAACATACGGAAAGAATAAGGAGGCTAATTCCACTTAGTCCTTATCATCAGTGTAGCTGATAGGAGAATAAGGCTGGTTGTCTTTGAGAGCAGCACACCAAAATGAAAACACCTCTGTGGGTAGTGCACCAAACCACGCTGCAGAGTGACCAAACAGTGACCTGCAACCAGGCTCCATGGAGGAGCTGGCTTGCACTGCAAATGGATTGGAAACCCCAAAGTTTTAAACTTCTTTAACAGTTGCCTTGTCTCATGCTGTTTCAGTTCCTGGAGAGGGAAGAAGTGGCACAGTGAATTAGGGAATGCTGAACCTTCTTCCCTTTAGTTAGGGGTGCTCCCTCACGCTCTGTCTTTTTTCCCTGGTGCTTTCAGGTCCCAAGATCCATTCAGGGACTGGCAGAGATGGAAGGACAGAGGCAGCAGGTTGGGTCAATCCTGACCCCACAGGACAGTGGCAGGTGACAGGAATGTGACACTGCTTAGGTGTGCAGTCTCTGAGGTGGGCAGTGTGGAGGGGGAGTGGGTGTGCATGTATGCACACATGTATGATTATATATATAGCCAGAAAAACTTGGACAAACTGGGAATGAGGGAATGCAGAGGTATGTCAGAGAGGGAAACATGCATTTTATATGCTACTAACCAATTAACCTTTTTTTTAAAAAATTACTTTCTCTTACCCCTGCAATTACAGGCAAAAATAAACAACTGAAAACCTGGGGAACATAGATGGCACTAGAGCAGTCGCACAGGAAACAGCCACTTGACCTGGTTAAATCAGAACTTAAAATGGTGACCTAAGCAGAACCATAGTCTTATGGAACTGCTCTGGCTGGAGGGGGCCTCGGGAGGTCTCTAGATCAAGTTCCTGCTCAAAGCACTGAAATCAGAGCAAACGCATTGTCTAGTTGAGTCTTGGAAATCTCCGAGCACAGAGATCACACAAGCTTTCTGTACAACCTGTTCCAGGGCTTAATTAGGCTCGTAGAAAAAGAAAATATCTCTTTATTCAGTCCGAACTTTACTTGTTCTAACTTATGACCACTGTCTTTCTCCCACTGTGTATCCCAGTTAAGAGCCTTGCCTCATCTCTGTCATAACTTCCTTTAATGTACTGGAAGGCTGCTAATAGTGCTCCTCAAAGACAACCCTTCTCAAGACTAAGCAACGCCTCTTCTCTCAGGCTCTCCTAATGAAGTGCTCCAAAGCTCTCTCAACTTGGTGACTCTCCAAGTAGCTTCTTCCATCATCTTTCTTGTATGGGGTCCCAAACCCAGACAATTGACACAGTACAATAGAAGGGATCTAACAAGATCTAACAATTTCCCTCAATCTACCTGCTATGCTTCTGTTAACACAGCCCCATATGCTGCAAACTGTTCTTCCTACCAGGGCACACAGCTGATGCTTGCTTAGCATACTGCCCACCAGGGCTTCCAGGTCCAGATTTTTTTTTTGTTATTATTTGTTGTAGGCATCCACTCTTGCTTAAGCCATAAGCTATATTTGATCAGAAATGTATCCAGCATCTGATTTCACCACTCCAGGGAGCACGAGAGTAGCTCAACGATTGCAACTGGAAACATAATCAGCACTTCTAAAACTTTGGCAAGTGAAGGAGACCAAAAGACAGAGACATCCACACCACAAATATCTGCCATCACAGAGTTATGTGGCTGGTCCAGCAGAAACAATTTCATGTGCAGACGTAGCCAGAAATCTCGCAAACAAAAAACTCGCTCAATTCTTGTTTCTGAGCAATGACAGCCTGAACTCCCTGAGATGTCCAGCATCTGGGACTCATCTGAGCACTTGTTTCTGCAACTCATCACCTCTTCAAGGGGTATCAGTCTGGGATTCAAGGGGAGCATAGTCCAGCCTGCCAACCACCAGTCACTGCAACATTTGAAACACCTTTCATATCTACGCTGCCCACAGGTAGATATTCCCACAGGAAATCCTCTGCTGTCTGTCAGTCACAGAGAAGAGCCCCTCTAAGACACAGGAGGCATTAATTGGTGTCTCCGGCTCTGCAGGAGCCACTTATACAGTTCATCTCTGTGCTCTGGCTGCCCTCTCCATTTTGTCCTTTTGATGCTCTCTCAGGGTTTTCGTTAATATAAGTTATAGAAGAAGAGATGCTGCTGCCATCACACATCTACTTTCTCCAGACAATTCCTGAGGATCCACAGGCTACATTTACACTAATAAATAACAAGATTAGGAGTCATTAGCTGTCCCTTGGCATAGCATGGCATGGTTAGGCTCATGCCCATGTGGCCAGTGCTCTTTCCCCCTGACACAGGCTGGCCTCATCCCTGCTCCTTACTGGGAACTATTCTTACCTGTACAGTTCCCCAAGACGTGACCTTTGAGGAACTTGTCCTGGTTACAACCAGACCAAAGAGCAGGCTAACAATTGCACAGTCTGGACAGTTAGGACAGTTCTTACATCTGTGCCTTAGCCCTGTTCAGTTTATTACTGCATACATAACCACAGATTCCAGCTTAAACCATTAAGGGCAAGTTTCTCCAGACTTGATGTCTAGGATAAGATCTAAACACATTTCTACTTAAAAAGAGTCTACTGAAAGTGGAGAAATGGTTACACACTGTGAGCTTTAAATATCTCTACATATTCTTATATTTCCTGCATAATACATAATTCTGCATGTGGATATGCTCACAAAAAATAACTATGGAATGTGCAAATGAATACAGCAGATAGATGTGAAATGCACCCTTATATTTCCATTTCAAAAGAAATATCCTGCAAGGGTTTGGTGTTTTAGGGGGCTAAACTGACACATCAGTATTTGAAAACTTCATCCTGTGTGTCAGTAAAGTTGCAAATTTTATTTGTCTGTTGCTCTGGAATCAAAATCACCAGAAAAGTAGAATGTTTTTCCGTATATTCAGGATTCAGTGGCCTTGTGTATGCTCACAATACTGTTAGTAAAAATAGGAACATTACCAATAAGTACTTGAGGTGAGACAGGAAGTTTGCGTGCAAGAGAGAGAAATCTCACACCCCCTGAAGGGATGTTTCTCAGATCCTCAATGGCTCATCTGGAAACAGCTTCTTCCTGAAAATTCCCCTTGATGCAAATGGTGCTGATACACTGAGTGCATCCAGAGTAACAGCCATTTTCATGAAGGTCGACTGTCAAGCACACAAGTGCAGACAGCTTCTGTCAGGCTGATGCTGCCAAGCAAGTTCTTCATTTAATATGTAATAAGAGACCAGCCATACTGGCTCAGAGCATGTGTGTAAATAGACAACAAGAGTTTTATATTGTACTTGCATTTGGTAAGGGCAGAGGGAACATCTAAAGGCCATATGCAGCTAATGAGATGAGGGACTACATTCAAGACTCGAAAACAATAGAGAGTGGGAATGACAGAGTCAATACGATGGGGTAAAGTCAATTTACTAAGGGCTTAATTCATGTCAGAAGATCAGGTTCCCAGCAGACACTTGTGAAAAATGCTCAAGACTATCAAAATATACAACGTGTCATAAAAAGGCGAGAGAAAGCAATAGAAAAGAAGTTCCTTCTAGTTTAACCAGGGGAAACACTCCAGCCCCAGGTCTGATGTCAGATTGGGTTTTTATTCCTGTTTGAGCCAGAGAAGTGCAAGCAGACAGGTGCATCTGGCCCACGCTGCTCCTCAAGAACCACCATGATTCACTGGCTGGGAACAGCCAGCACATCGTGCCTCTCACATTTATGCAATAGGTAATTATACATGTTAAAAAAAAAAAAAAAGGCCATAAAATCCCCTCATTTTTAGACATCTTTGTGCTCCTTCTTCGGTTTATGCATTATCATTGTTCCTTCATTTTGATCTTCCCCAGAAGATATCAGCCAGATGGAGGTTGAGAATGTATGTAATGTCAGAAAACATTTACATCTGGCCTATGCAGACCCTGATGCAAAGCACAGTGAAGTCACTGACAGCCTTTTCTTTCCTTTCTGTAGCTCTAGATCAGGTTTGTGAAACTCCAACTTGCAACGGAAGATAACCACTCTTATCTCAGGATGCAAAATATCTTGCCTTTACCTTTCTGTTTTTAGAGATAGTTGAACACTTTTTTTCAAATCTGAAATTGTGTTTACACCCCAGAAACTAGGACACAGAGTCACCCTTGTATACAGTCCAACTAGGACATGCAAGCCTTGGGCAGTGACACATTAGTCACAAACATTAACATCTCCATTGGCACAAGAAGGAGGGGATAGCACAGAAGGTCTGAAATCTTGTTACTTGTAAGGCAGTAGCAGCCTTTCACATTGTGAGACTCTCATGTTTATTTATGTGTTTAGCTTCTGTTTACACCAGGTTTTCTTTTGAGATCTGGTGACTGAAGCTGGAAAATCTCAAGTTTGGGAAGGTCTGTTTCAATGGATTTGGAAGGCAAGAGCATCAGCAAGACGAGAAATTAAACAAGAGCTGGGATGGTAAGAAGAAAACACACTTATCCCCAAAACTAAATTTTTTTGGGGAGGTTCATGACTCCTATGTCACTACTTCTCTTGTTCAAGTGCAAGAGAACAGGACCGAGGCAATTGTTAACCTTACAGATTCCCAAAATACCTATGCCACATGCAGCTGGTTGGCCACGACTGTGATCAGCTGATTTCCTGGTGCTGGCCTGAAGGGATGAAAAATCAGAGAAGTTTCACATCGGCTGGAACCACAGTGCCTTCAGGGCTGCAACGGGGCAGAGAGCTTCACAGAAATGACCGCTCCTCCCCACACCACAGCCTCAGACTCTCCTGTCACCAGAAAAGGTATGTGCCCATTAATGCCTTGATTTACAGACATAACCTTTCACGGGACTGATAGTTTGGGTCAGAGCTACGTTGGCTCCCAGAAGAAAGATGGGAAGGAAAAGAAGGAAAGTAGTGCAAACATTGGATAGTAAAATATTGCCAGATTTTGAAGTTTCTTCAGAAAACAGCATCCCTCATTTCCTTCCCCTGCACGAAATTTCTGCAAAGTGTTTTTGACACTGAATACAACTGCCTTTAGGGAGGAAAAAGTAAGAGAAGACGGGAATGAGCTGTGTTGCTCTTCCTTGGATGCTAAGCAGTTCTCTTGGACAGAGTAACAACAGGATACACATAGGGGAGAGAAAAGAACAGCAAAGATAAAACCTGCCATTTCTGATTTTGGAGCTAACTCTTGTAAACATGCTCACTGTAGGAGAAAGACAGACACAACATACTTTCAGGCCACCTGGAGACCTGGCAAACTTATGTCATTGTGGTACTCTTCAGAGCATTGCTATTTAGCTGCCTTCTTGGTGATGAGTTCACAGCCAAATGTTCTCTGAGAATGATGCCTTTTTTAAGCACATGGCGAGAAGAGATGGAAAATAGAAAAGTAAGAGTAGAAAGGGAAAGTAAACATAGGATAAAGTGAGATAGTATAATGCCTATTCCTTCTTTAGGAGAAGCCAACTGATGAAGAAAAAAAAAGCTAAAGCCATTTCTTCACATCCAACTTGCCCAGTCATCTCTTAAAGTGAATATATGAAAGTTCTACAACATCAGAATGGTTATTGGAGTCCAGTAGATGGAGGGAATAATGATTCTGCTCTTTTCTCCTTTTCTAGGCCCCTTCTCCAGTCATGACTCCTATAATTAGAAACAAATGAGCCCAAAAAGGTTATATGTCCTGTTGGTTCGTTTTCTTCTTTGTCAATTAGTCTTACTTCCCAACCTACCAATTTTAGTCCATTGATTTCCAGCTCTACAATTCTCTTGTTTACCAAACATGATCTCAGCACTGTCCTTGATTGGCATCCATAGACCCGTTATTTGGATAAAGCTAATCTATCTTTAGCTCTTGCTGACTTATATGAGCAATCCCTGGTATCAATCTGAATTGGTCTTTAATTACTTTGGATGATGTAAAGTCTAGACCTCTACAGAAACATTCTGTTGTTTACTCTAACTTCCTCTATGATCTGGGAAACCATCTGAACCCTGTGGTTTCATTTCCTAGCTGGAAAAAATGAGCTATATACAAAAGTTCCACCTGCTCAAGCAATTAGGCTAGTAAGCAGGGAAGTGATACAAAGAGCATGCTGAAATCTCTTCACAAGTATCTGTTCTTATCAAGGGGCAGGTGGTTTACACCTGGCTGTGGTTCTTCAGGATCTCCTTGAGTTAGGCCAGTTTGGTATTTTACTGCCTGAAAAAAACCACTAGCAAAACCTGTTTGACCCATTGAATTCATCATTCCTCCTTATTGCTTGCTGTTTTGAGATGATCATCCCAGGTAACTGTTTGCAAACCATAAACCATGAGGACACCTAGATGCAGATCATACCTCAAACCCAAACTGGGGCCAGGGTTTGACATTTAAATCTCTTTTTGTTTAGTTGTTCTATCTAACAGGAACTTCCCCTTCCCGAGAATCCTCAGGTCTGAGGTTGGTGAGGTGAGCTGGGTCTTCTGAAGCGGGAAGTGAAATACAACTCCTGTTTGATCTGGAAGCTGCTCCTAAGCACCCCACAAATGTTAGCCACCAACTGATCCCAGCCCTCAGGAATAAAGTTCTCCATGCCCAACATGCCTGGCCTCTGCTGTCAGCTGATAAATAAAATCCATGACCAGCATGAAGAGGATGGAAGGACCCATATTCAGGCACAGTATAGCTAAAACTAAAGACACAGTGGTCCTGAGTCAAAAGGTGTACTGGGATCAAATGCAGGTTTCCCATATAACGGGGTCATACTCTCGTAATCCATTGCTTCAATGTTGATGCTTTTCACCAATGTTAAGGAGAAAAATGATGTTTTGTCATGAAAAAAAAATAATCTCATAACTCTTCAGATTTTTCATTTTTCTAATAATGTTTTAAGAAAAGAATTAAATATTCAGGGAAGGGGCTCACCATTCTTCTTATTTTGGGGTGTATTTGTTCAGCATAGTATTTTCTTTCATGTTCTGTCACTAATGATTTTTCTGAAATTTCTCTATTTTATATGGCCTAATTATAAGATTTCTCATTTAGGTTATAGTTAGTTTAGGTTATATATAGAGAACCTCTGTCAGGAAATCAACTATATTTACTTTTCAGGTGTGCAATGAGGAACAATTAGACAACGACAGCAAAGGTTATTGAAGGTAGAAGTGCCAAAGCTTAATTCCATTCATGCATTGGTAACAGACTATACATCCCAGATTATTAGAGTTTTTCTCTCTGTTGGTTTTTTTTTTTTTTTCCCCCCTTCAGGAGTATAGACTCTTTCTCTGGAAGCTGTTTCAATGTATTATATTAGACACTAGTTCTCCATTATTGTTCTGATTGCAAAGTAATTGATAAGTAATGGTATGGTTGCCTCTGAAATACCATGTCACTGATGTTCAAGAAAAAGGAGTTCATAATAGAGTCAAAGATCAATGACATGTAGAAGAAAATGGAGGCCAATCTGAGAAGAGAGGACCAGGTAATAATCTGCTCATTATAGCTAAATAAAGGTTTTTGGATTCTTCAGAAGAGTAAATAGTAGGGAAAGAGATGAAACATTCAAACCATAAACCAACACTGGCAAAAATGAAGGGGAATAAAGGAGTAATAGAAAAAGGTTATTAAGCATCAGATAGTGAACCTCTAAAACTACCATTCATTTTGGAGTTGTGAGGGTGAAATAAGTAAAATTTTTCAGATGGAGTTAATATCTTCAAGCAAGGGTTTATATGAAATGGTAGCACTGGAATTGGTCTTGTGTGACTTTCTTAGGCCCCTCCAGTCCACAAACCTAGTCCTTATTCTGAGAATGTCTGAATGAGTTGGACAAGAAGATGTATGAAAGGGGCAGACATAAGGAGAGGCCGTCAATAAATATGCTCAATTTGCAAGTGAAATGTTCCCCACATACACGCACCAAGTGCCAGCCTTGCAGATGTAATTGGAGATCTGAAAGTCAGATTGTGACCTTTATGCCTTCTTCTTCTTCACCAGGAATAAAGATATTTGTGATCAGAATTTAGCTGATTTGGGGGGTTTTTTGGTGGTAACGCATGAGGCAGAATATCATCGCCTCCCTCATCTAGAGACATGTTCACTTCGTGAAAGTCAGATTCAGTGTGTGGCAGACAAGAAACATGCCTGAATCACACAGAAAAGCTAGATCTAATGACTCACTACATACTATTTTTACTCAGATCTCTGGGTTCTTTTATTTTTACAGCCAGTTTTTGTATGCTTTGTGTTCAAATCCACTACAAGATCACTCAGAAAGGCAATATGGGTCAAATTAGAGACTCGAATGAATTTTCACCCTTTGACTGATTCAAGACAGAAGCACCTAACAAAGCACAGAAGATGGACAACTGTCTAATTAACCTTGTTCTGTTATGCGAATTCACTGCCGAATGCGCTGACATATCCTTGCTACAGAAACGCCTACGGTGATACCTCCATCTATTACTTACACAGAAGGTTTAGTAATGAAAGAAGTTGTCCTAGATGACCCAATATGTATTTTTCAAATGCAGACTCCATGAATCTAAGATGAAACTACTAATCAGAGACAGAGAAAAAAATGTACTGAAATAAAAGAAGGGCAAAATGGGTCACAAGAAGTAAATTAAATAATCTCAGTGCTGCTTATAACATGTTCTAATAATAAATTAATCAACTGCATGATAAAAATCTATAGGGAAATCTGTTAACATAAACTAGGCAAAATCTGACTTTGAATGTCTTTCATAGAGCAATTTCCCAGGTTAGTATATAGGTCAACTGACACACTAAAGCTCATCATTCACAAGAATCGCAAAACGAATCATATAGCAACTCTAGGCTCTTTTAGTCAGTAATCCATTAATGAAGAGAACCTATGCTTGATTCATGACTACAGACATTTGGGGGCATTATTTCTCTGTCATTGGAAGCATGGCACATAATTCACAAAAAGGAATATAAAGTAATCCCTCTATGAGACAATGTCTGCAAGGAAGGTGGAGAAGGCTGTAGTTCTTCCTGCAATTGTTAATTGCACTACCAAAAAAGATGTTTCTTACACTTATTTGTAGGCCACAGCATCCTAAGGACTAAATTCTGAGAGCTGTCAAATGTCTGACTTCTCAGTTTGGTTCGACAATAACTTCACTCCCAGGAAAACCTATTGACTATATATCAAAAGCAATAAACCACAAGGTTTGGATGGAAGGTAGGTAAGGACAGACAGGTTGATTGGCATAACCAGGAGGATAAAATAAAATGTACACTATTTCAACTGAAGAAAAAACATCACCAAAAAAACCCCAACAAAAAGCCCCCATCAACAATAAAAAAAATGAACCAAAAAATCTCAGGCTGAATATTATTAAATAATGGCATCCGTTATTGCTCTCCACTCCTCAGTGAATTGTAGGAAAATCTTTTTTCAAGTTTGAGAGGAGCAACATAGCACACATACTTGATGACTTTTAGAGTCGTGGAAAACAGACATTGGAATTTAGGTACCTAAACTGGTCTGCGTCCATTCTAGCTCACTCCCAGCTCCAGGGGAATCTGGTTCTAGACTCAATCCAAATTTATGTCTATGGACAGAGTCAGGAAATTGAACTACAGAAAGCTGTATTATGAGAGTCTTCAGTCAAATTCCTTACATACTTTCCAATTTATTCTACAGGGAGAATCATAAAAAATAGGACTGGAAAGGTCTTTGAGAGGTCACCTAGTGTACACTCATGCACCAAAATTCACGCTTATCTAAACTTCTTCCAATTACAGCATTCACAAGTAAAATATATGATTTGGATGCGTCAGCTTTTGGCAAAATGTAAGCAAGTAAAACTAGACTAATCTTTCTTATGGAGTTAGGGTTTGCAACTGAATCTCTTAATATTCTGCTCATGCTAGACCATTGTATTTTTCTAATGTAATCCTCCCAACGTCCTTGCCTTCTGCTGAACTTTAAGATATAAAATCAACACATTTACTGAATTTAAAACTTCTTACTGAAGTGTTTTTATATTTCCTCATTTCAGAACAGAAGGCATTAACCTGATGTACTTTCAGACAAACTGTAAAAATCTGTAAACGATATCAAAATTGGAGAAGACCTAAAAGAAACCAAAGCATGCAACATTGTTGGCACTACTGACCATGAGAGATCAAGTAAAATAGAAAAATAGTGCAGCAAGGCTTTGTACATTAATCCTTTCATCAGTATCTTCACTTTCCCACTGAAGTGAGAGACAGCTATTTCTGGAATAATTTTCAATATGACCTTGCAGATGAGACAAAATACTCTCCAGGCAGCAAAGCAATGAGTATACATTCATTGAGTTTGCAACTAAATGGTATTTTTAACCTGAAATAGGCACCAATACACACAAAACAGAAGGCTTGAGGATATCGTCTTCAAAACCCAACAAATAAAAAAGCAGAAAGAAAGGAAAAAACACTTTTAAAATAAATCTTATTTTCAGTCCAAAAGTCCATAGTCTTGCTTGTCTTGATTGCTGTTTAGATCAACATCAATGGCCATATCTCCTTTCAAACAAAATGGCTGTCGGTAGGCCATATGACTCCCCGCAGTAAGAGTGCCCTATTTTCTGACTCAAAATCTGCTGCTATTGACCTGTCCCAGGGCAGCCAAAAATTTACTGCTAAATAGTCCTAGCTCCTACTGTGTCTGCCCTACTTTGTGATAACAGTTATGCTGTTATCAATCTAATCTACCATGACTCAAAGGAGTAATATTATTAGCCATCTTGCATTTCTGATTGCAGTCCCAGTAGCATCTCTGGAGACTGACTGAGATCCCCTTAACAGTTCTTGCACCATACTTGAATTCTTAATATACCAGTTTTCCTTCAGTAGCAGCTCCTGATTCAATGTGATTAAAAGGGTTATTTTTTTTCCTTCTGCATTTCCAGACCCCTGCATAAAAGTAAACTTTCTAGGCAGATTTAGATAACCAGTAGCCTAAAAATCAAGAGGCAATGAATTTCATATTTGTGATCCAAAAAATGAAAAACCATGTTTTTGCATATTTAAGTCTTGATTTTTGCATGCACTTTTAAAAACCACTATGCTTATCAATGAGGAAATGGTAATATGTACTCTTTCCCTACAGGGTGATCAACAGTTTGGTTTATGAGGAACTTCTGATTGATTGATGACATAGGATTCATCATACTCCACAGGCAGATCTACAATTGTAGAAGTTTGTATCTGAGCAAGTAACCAAAGGCTTCCTTGTAGTCAACAGGGAGTGTTCAATGGAATTTAGGCTGAGATTCATCTTAAATTATTCTAAGTATTCATGTAAGTTATAGCAATAATCTTCATACATGCTGAGATAACCTCAAGAAGAGATAAGACAAATGGCACACTTTACCTGCGTTGACTATAACGAAAGCTTCACTTAATTAGCAGAAGCAGATACTCTTGTCACAGATACCCAAAGTCTTTTTCAGGCAAATTTCACCTGGGTATCTAAAAGTCTCCTTATACACCATTAATTGCAGCTTATGTAGAAAGACATCTCCATAAGAAAATATGTTCAACTGTGTTAGACATCTGTCTTGAGATCACAGTTATACCATGAGCCTAGATGAGTAGTGCAGATTGGGAACCTACATATCAAAGAGCTAAAGCTGGGTGAGATGAAAGCTGCACTTATGTCCTGTGACATTAATGACCAGGGACAGCAAATCAGGTAAAAATAATGCTTTTAACAAATGATTGTGCACAGTGGATCTGCTATAGTGTGGTTCCACTCCATGAAACACCATGAGATGGGTCCTCAATAAGTAAGCTGTGCCGTATGTGGGTTTTTTCATAGCATTCCTCTTTCTTTCTTTGAAAGTCTGGTGGTCACCTTATTTTCAAATGACACTTGAACTGAACAGCTTCTAGTGTCACCACAGTGATTTGATGTCTGCCTGCTTAACAGAATGAGAAGGGCATGGCCAGCTAGAAAATCTGGAAATAGACTCACTTGGCTCATCTCTTCACAAAAAAAAGACTTCACGCTCCTCTCTCTTTGCCCAGCACAAATGCAACTCTCTTTTCAGGCTTCCTAATATTACTGCCTGCTCTGGAAGACTTGTCTGTCTGCCACTCTGCTCTGCATTTAAAACATGAGGCAACTATGACAAATCATAACAACCTCAGTCCCACCAAAGGCAAAAGAATTAGTACACACATAAGAATGGATTTCTAAGAGCTGTGCTTTCAGAGGTCAAGTGCTAAAAAGACTGTAACGACATCCTGTTGTTTTATATCAAGGAATACGAGGCTTTGTTTCTGCCTTTGTCAGGTTTAGTTCTCAAATGCATATTCCAATAATCCTACTTTTGTTACTTGAATGACTGTATGTATTGTCTCACATCTGGTAGGTACATAATACTTCTATCCAATTATTCTTTAAAGTTTGAACAAGAAACTTGCAGAGGTTCTGTTTATGGAAACTGAGGATGCCAAACAACATGGAAGAAATATGAAGGGGCTCTGCTCGGCGTGGTGTTGCTAGGTGCTGGACGTGGTTTCTTGATTCTCTCGTCTGAGCTCCGACAAGAGCAGCCAACAGACTGCACACCTGCTGACAACAGAGAGCCCCACAGCGTGCTGTGGCAGCTTCTCCCTACCATGGCCTGACAGACGAGCCACAGGAGCACTAGCTGGCCTGGCACGACAGCCATCGGGGCGCTTGGCACGCTGCTCTGCTGAGCAGACTGCGCGGGAGCATCTGCCCCCGAAAGCACAAGAGAAGAAACAAGAATGAGGATAATGCGGGAGCGCTCTTGGACCGACCAGAGAATCCTACTGATGCAAGCACAAGCACGAACAAAGGGTCATTCTGCTCCATCCCCTGTAATCCAATCAGCTAATATCCCTTTTTAATTAGCTACAATCAAGTTAGCATAATGAGTGCCTTCTCTGTTTATAAGCTTCATCTGTCCTCTTCCATTCCTGCATCCAAATCTGCAGTGCAGCTATGGCTGGGTTTTGATGATATTTGCTAGCAGCTCGACTGAGGGTTGTCCCAACCTTCCCATTAACCTCAGGGGCACTGAAACACACCATTCTGTAACTATTGGGGACTGAAAGAGAACATCCTGCTACCCTCATTCCTAGTCAATGTCCTACCCTCCAGACAGCAACCCCTACCTCTCTGGAGAAATATTCATATATTGTCAATAATCCGATCTAATGCATCAGGGATAAGAGAGTCTTGCACAGCCCTCGTACCCAGGCACAAGTAGAAATATAGAGGACATTGAAGGAGCCCTCATAGGACAGGCAAGAAGAGTAGCTGTCCTTGAAACCTGATGTGTCACCTATGCATATTTGTACACGAAAAGCATTAAAATATACAAGACATTTCAGAGACTTAAAGGACATTTGTAGCAATAGTCCAGGACAAAGTCTGTTTCATAAGAATTTGCTATGGATCTTCACATTAAGGCAACAAAATAATTCTTTCATTTCACAGCTCATGATTCTTTGTCAGATTATTGCACAGACTGACTTTTTTTTTATTGCTCAGTGGCTTTTAATTGGTGTGCATTGTAGGAAAGGAAATATCAATGCAAGAATGACTTAGAAATGCAAAATAACTAGGTTAATATCCTATTTTACAGTAAGCCTTCTTTTAATAGCCACTCATTTCTGCTGTTCAAGCAGCCCCTGTGAAAAGGGATTTTGTCCTTCAGCCAGAATAAAAGACATCTTGATGCTAAAAATAAAAGAAACGGGAATTACTTGCTGGAGCTGGAATCCTCTCCTGCAAGAAGGCTCTGACAGCACCGAGGCTGGCAGAGGAGCGTCATGATGGAACAAAGGCAACAACAGCCCTGAGACATCCTCCCTGCACATCGGGAGGAAAATATTCATAGGGGTCTGTATTTCTTAGAAACCATCCAGTGATGCTGTGTCTTCTGTCAGGCTCACTTAAAACACGCCTTTCCATCAGCCTCACCAAGCTCAGCCAAAGATTTTCTAATAACAGCCTGTAAGCTAACACAGTCCAGCTACACCAGTGTAAATGGGGCCACAATAACGTTCTGTGGATTAAAAAATTAAGTTAATTAAAGCAAAAAAACACCAGGGTTTTTCCTTTATTTTGAACTCTTTTTTTTTTTTTTTCCCCTTCTTTCTCCTTTTCCTGAGTTACCATGTATCTGCTGCTGAGATAAATCAGAACAATTCATGGCTTCAACCGAGCTGTATGGGTACGCAGCATCTCAAGATCTGGCGTATACGAAATTGAATGTTCCTGGTTTTAGAAAGATTTGCCTAAAGACAATCTGCACCTGCACTCTGACAAAGAAAATTACTTACATGGGAGATTCCTCCCTGTAAAGCATCAGCTTTTTGAAATCCGACTAAGAAAACTGCTTGATGTCACTGCTTGCCCACCAAGTGCACAGCAGCTAATTAAAACGCACAGCTCCAGCTAGGAAGCTTGCTCTGACTTCTGACTATACCTGGCAGCCTTCAGCATGCTTAGATAAAGGATGATGGGAAAATGTCATGTCAGACAGCTCACTCTCTTCAGCTTTGTTCCTTTTCTTGCGCTCACCAGGAGCCAACCTGCAAAGAAGGGTCAAAAGTCTGTAGCTGCCCAGTCTTTCTCTTCTCATCTAGCACACAGCCCTCCTGTTTCTCAGCACTCAGCTTAACAAGCAAGCCTAGCTCGGATAAGTGCAAATCAGTTTGTATTAGGGGAGGTGTGAGAGACTTTATCAACACAATATAAGAACTGGAGTTCTCAGGGGACAGTGGGAAAGACCGAGACTCACTTATCTCAGGGCCAGGTACTTAGATGTGTTGGCTGGCATTTCAGCACAAATCTTGGACACATCACTCAGAAAACTGTCTCTATCCAGCCAATGACAGGTGAATATACCTCTAGCCAGGCATGTCTGGAAGCCAATATGACTGCACACGCAATGCACACAGCTGCTGGGTCTCAACACAGCAGCTGAGTCAAAGGTGGTGCCCAGCAAACTCTCAATCCCATTATGTGACTGGTCATGGGCAAGGACACATCACTTGTACTGCATTTCTCTAAAGCCTCCTTCTCTGGGGTAAACCAGAGAACAAACCAGGGTCAGAAACAGCCTGAAGTAAAGAAGTGTCTCCGAGAAATTCTTCACTCCTACTATCTGCCTCTTGACCAAATGGAAATACATCAAGACTGAGAAGAGTCACACCAAACGAAGGAAGCTAGAAATGAGCTCAGAGAAAGGAGCAATCTGGATCCACAAGAAAAGAAAATCTCCATTTTAGTGAGGTTTGTCTGCCTGGGTTCCTCTCTAAGGAACTCTGAAGTTCCCTAATTCCTTTCTTGGCAATTCTTCCATAAGCTGGTATGCTGTTAGCACACTGCAGGGACACAGATTTCCATGATGCAAGTTGCTTATTTTTCCTTAGTCCTTCACTTTGTTTGTTTAACTTTGTCTATATGCTTCCCATGGCAATCTCAACTTTGATGACAGAATTATTAACAGTGGTGGGGGCTGATGGGGAATCTCAAGCAGAGTAAACACAAACACTTACTAGTGTAGTGCAGTGTTTGTTATTGCATGTGTCATGGTAAAGCTTTATGAAAAGAAAAAGAAATGTTCGACTTCTTACAAAACTAGTCTCATGGGATACAAACTATTCCATCAAGAAGCTCTAAGGGGATATTGCAAATGAGCTTTTTAGCCCTAATGAATTGGTTCTTATTACCACTCCTGTCCAGATATGTATGCGACACAATAGGAAGCTTTAGGGTCAAAGCATTCAACAGTCAAGAAAATACCAAACATGGAACAGCCATTTAATCTTCCATTCCTTTTTATTCTATATTCCTTCTTCACGGATACCACAATAGTCTTTAACTACATTGTCACAGACTAGTTTTCCCACCAGGCCCCTACCTCACTCACCACATATAAGACATGATGTTTACTGACCAGGTAGCTACTCAAAATGCCAATGTAATCCCACTGTTTAATAGTAACTCTGTACCATTTTTGTCATGTCTTATTCAAACTCTGCATAGTATGAATTCATTATTCACTTTTTTCTGCACGCATCATGATTGTCTTTATCTGCACAATTTGAATGTCCTGCCTGGTCACTCCAACCAGGATGCTAAGCAACACATTTAAGCCCAACAGGAGCTGCTGGGAGTTTTCTTTATAACTGTCCAAAATTTTCACCTGGGTGGCTCCTGTAGTCATCAGTCAATACTTAATTGTGAAGGCTCAGCTAATACCTAGTTTCAAGTCAGTCCATTGCCTTAAACCAGTTCATTATCTCATCTTCACAAACAACTAGCCAACAAGTTCCTGGACTACTCAAGAAATTAATGCCATAAGTTCACACACAGGCACATTCCAGCTACACCACAATTATAACTTAAAAACTTGATTTTCACGCATTATACTCACCACTAACTTCAGCTCCGTAAATCTTGTCACCATTCCCCACAGATTTCAGCTGAGGATACCAGCACTTCTTCAGACAAACCCCCAATCTCAAGTGCAATTGAGCAAGGTGCAACTTATCAGCTTTAAATGAAGGCATGATTTAAGCCTGAATCAGGTGTGTACATGGGCGGTTCACTGGTTAACCATGTAAACTTGTTGTTCCCTGCCTTAGTCATTATACAACTAGGATTCACAGTTGTATAACTTAATATCCAGCCTTTCCAGGAGTGAGACAGAGTTCCTTCCCTTCCTTGCCTACACTATCTTGGTACCAAAATGAGAAGCTCTGAGAACGCTGGCAGTTGATTTTCTGTTTTTGAGTGCTTGCAAACAAATCCTAGTGTCAAGGAGCAGGAACCAAGGGGACAAATCTTTCTGGACTTCTGGTCTGGCAGTTGTTCAGTAGCATGGAGAACAGGCTAAATGCAAATCACTGTAACACAGCAGAAGAAGCAGAGGATGGAGTAAATTTAACATAGTCAGAACTGAGGGAGAATTCATCTCCACAGTCTCCAGGAGGGCCACAGAAAGTAAGATCTCAGATCTTTGACAGATTTGGGCAATTTTTCACAGAGATGAAACACCCAAACAGGAGGTAAAAGCCACAGCTGAAACTTGCCTTTCAAGGCTTTCTCTGATCTACTTCTTAAGAAACTTCTAATGGGTGACATATAAAAAAGTACCACCTCTTTCTGCGGGCTTAATCTTCACATTTGCAGCTGACAAGGGCAAAGTTCCTCACAAGCTCACCCAGGAGGAAATAACATTTAGTACTTGAATAGCTACTCACCTTTGCCTATGCATAACTGGATGTAGTGAAATCTGGGATCATTACAAAGTGTTTGTCTAAGCACGCAGAAATTTGGGCTTAGCTCTTGCTCATCCACAGCCTTCCTTGCATGACTTTGAGAAACCCCATAGGCCCAGACCTTCAAAGTTATTTAAGAACCTGCTTACAATTTAAATGCCTACTTTCCTCTGGATCCCATTTCACCCACAAACCTTTGAAGATCAAGGTTTTACCCAATCTGTTTCAGTTTCCCATTTGTAAGATAGAGGCAGTATTCCCTGACCTTATGGCAGGATAAGGAAGATAAATGAACCATGACTGGTAACAAGGTCCACAACTCAACAGGCAGCCTGGAGACCGAGAAAGTTCTGCTTATTACTTTTACCAGTACTACAAACACTTTAATGTACTTGTATGCACCATGCCCAGGATGTCTGGGTAAGTTTAAATCAAAATAAAAGAAATGCAACATGGCAAAGTTAAATGAACCACCATAAATTCCCTGCAAAATAAGAGGGTGATGTAGTCCATGGAAAGCTACTTGCTGCCCTTAACAGTCTGTTCTTCCCATGCTTCCAGCAGGGATTGTGGGGAATGCTTTACCACAGCTGTCCCATGGTGAAAGGCTCTAGTGTCAGATGCTGTGAGGGCACATGGAGCTCAGGGAAAATACAGAAGAAGTAAGAATGTGTCACTACATACTGTCTCATTCATTGAGATGGAGGTTACTTGGGTGACATGGACTTGTAAGAATTTATCGGGACATTTATGGCTTGCATTAACCAAATATGCACACAGCCCTGTGGTCCTTCCCTTGTTACTCAGTTTGTCTGAATTTTGGGTAAAAAGATAATGATTTGTCCTGAAGAGGTTGTCAAAGAAAGAAAAGAACTTTTCGTCACCAAGTGAAAACAGACCATGGCTGAGAACTGCAGCCCTATAGAGACTTAGTGTCTGAGAGGGAGGGACACTGTGATGGAGCAAACTCTTGAACTCAGACCTGATGTCTGCAGGCTACAAGAGAGGCAGCAAAACGTAAGATGCTCTCTTAGCCCCCTTAGCCAAGGGTAACATGCACACATCACATCAAACTAAAATAAAAATGGAGGTTAATATGGCATTTAGTACATGACCTGCTCTTTTCCATGTTAGATACTTTCTCCTGCAGGCCTGGGTTGTCCTCAGTTTTTCATGATAGGAGGCTGTCCTAAGTTGTAGAAATGTTCTATTCTCATGGCATGTGGTCCTGCTCTTTACCATGGAGTCAGGTATTACTTTAATTAACAGCATTGGGAGCTGTGGCTACCAAAAGGAGAGAAGGCCAGCTAAGAGGATCATTTAACATAAAAATAAATTAGATTTCAGGAAATGGGACCACAAGTACGTAATACTTTACAGACAGACACTGCTAAGCAGACAGCTCCCCTGACCCAAGGAGATTAATTTAATGCACATACGACACTCCCCTTTTAAAGCATCACTCATACAAGCACAGTGTTCTTCTCTATTCACTTGGCTTTGTGCCAGAGGGAGAGAAAGGACAGCCAAGTTGCCTAGCTTTAAGAAAAGTAGACGTTCAAACACACTATCGCCAGATTTCTACACTAACATATTTTGTAGCAGGGCTGGTAAACCCTAAAGCCATAGGCCAATTTGTGTTTTAATTCATGCAGCAAATGGCCTTGTGACAAACTCAGTATTAACTCATTTATCATATTCCCTTTTTTCTGCTCAGCTCACCGGCTACAGCTTTATTTGCAGGCTAAATGCTGAGCTATAGATAGCTTGAGAGGCAGAATTTGAAATGAAAAATGAACACACCTTAAAAACTTAGCACCTTGAGTGGTGATCTTGTCAAGCTTTACAAACTAAGCAGAATTGGGTTAGGCCTGCACTGAAAGGAGAGCTATCAAGAGGGAAAGAGAAATCAGAAGGTGACATTCAGCCTTATTTTCACCAGGAGAACAGAGACAGTGCCCCTGTGTAGCCCTGGGCAGATCCTGAAGCAAAGCCATGGGCTGGAGCACATTAATGCTGTTAACTTTGGTTCTTAAGGTATAAAAGGAGAGTTTGGCATTGATTCTTTTTACATGTTTTTTTTTTTCCACCAGCTCCTTTCACATTGCATCCTCCTTTTTAAGTATTTGCAAGTCAGACTTGTAGTGTCTGACTGGTGAGACAGCAATACTCATGTCTACAGCAAAGTCCAGTGCTGTCCATCTGAAGAATCTTGTGCACTGGTGTGTCTGTTTCCTACCAAAATAAAGGAACAGTGCAACTGGTGCAAAGGTGAGACACTAAAAACTTGTTCAGCTTAGAAGAAAGATGGACTAGAGGCAAGGAACAATGCAAAAAGAGAGAAAAATAAATACAAAAATGCTATTATGATTGCAAGCATATAAAAGACTGAAGAAAATATCTTTGCCTAGATAACTCTTATTTTATTTTTACTTTTTAATGATATTTCAATTTTGTACAATGAAATCAGCCTCTTTGTTGTCAGTAGCACATCCCCACATCTCCGCCTGGTTTCCTGTGAAACCAAAGATTACACGATATGTCTCCCAGAAACACATCCACCCTTTTCTCCCAATACATTTCAACTCTTTTCTAACTTGCAACAGATTTAAAGATGGATTTCCTTACTGTTAGGAATTAAAAATTCACCCTGGAGGGAGTTTTATTTCATTGTGGGGGTGGACCTTCATGCCTATTATGCTATTGCATGAAAGCAGGTTTTCCCATCACGTCCTGATATCCTTTAGGATTCACATTCATTGCTACTTAGCAGAAAACAACAAAACCTTCTTGCAAGCAGAAAAGGCTAAAACCTCTGTAGTCCCCACCTTTCACTGGAAGCTATATGCCTTCCCAGAAGTTTGTTTTCTATTTCCACAAAAAATCAAAAGGTATTTAAATCAACTATTGTAGCCTATACCAAGCCAGCGCCCTTGGCATGCACACTTTTATGGAACAGGCTGACAACAAAATGCTACTGCCTTGTAAAATTAAAGAGGATGGATGGTCTCCACAATAGACATGACTCCAGTTCTTACCAGCTTCCTCAGCAAATCAAGTTACATCATTGAAGTAACTTTTCAGCATTTGCCACTAACAGGAACAGCAAAGTCCTTGGGGAGTTGATCTGGCATAACAGCTGACAAGAAACACATGGGACGATCAGTCATGGTAAAAAGCACACAGAGGTAAATTGCCTTCTCAAATGTCTTGGGGAAAGTCCTTAGAATAACACAGAACTCAACATAGAAAAAATACCCACTAAAATTCAGACTTTGAATTATTCCTCTCCAAACTAAAAAAATTATAATGAGGCAACAGAGGGAATCCCTCAGCGAACCTGAACCCAGTAGAGACATCCATGAATGACTATAAACACTGAGCCATCTGCATGAAAAGTGAACCTCAGCAAAAAAAAAAAAGAAGTTTTTGCAGGTGCAGTGAGTTAAATGGGACATACAGAGTTCTGGGGGGTGCCATGGGAAGCAGCAAGAGCAGACGTCTGGGTGTGAAAGGCAGGGGGGAGGCTGAGGAACAGGACCTCAGTCTTTCCTCAGCAATGCCGCAAGCCCGGCTGTATGCTTGAGCACTTCTCCTCACAGCAGTAAAATCATCTATTATATTTCACTGCTGAAGCAGTGCCTGGTGGGGAGAATCCAAGACAGTGTTATGAACTTTTTTAGAGCACAACAGTGCTGCTAAGGTATCATATATTTTATCTTGACAAAACTGCTACCCTGTGTAAGAGATGCTGACACCATCATGGGAGGTATAGAAAAGTATCTGATGGCATAACAAGCCCAGAGAGAGAGAGAAGTTATCACTTTGTAAGCTGTTAAATAAAGCTTTTGCAGAGTGTAAGGTTTTCCTGGATGAGTACATGACACATTTTTCAGTCTTTACCTTCCAGATGCTGGGAAAAAAACAGTAATAAAAAAAAAAAGTTTCAGTCATTTTGACTTGAAAAAAGCATGGCTTTCAATTAATGCAAGTTCTCCTCAAGTGTATTTTGACCCTATTTTTTGACTTAGCAGATAACTAAAATTTTAAGGAGCTAGCAAAGCACTCTTGTCTGTGGATTTTAATCTCAATAGTGAACTTCTAGAAGAATTCTCTGCTGTATAATAATTTGTGCTTAGAGAGCCATTTTCCATCCTTACCTTAAACCCAAGGTACAAAGAGAGTTTCCAAGGGCTGGTTTAAGGCAAAGCAGGTCACAAAGTCTGTGACAACATCATCAGCTACAAAAGCATCATACTTCTAGTGTGGTCTCTTCCTTTGCAATGATTTATATCTGTTCCCTCCTATCTTTACATATTCATCAAATATTTCAACCAGTATGCAGTACCTGTTGAAATAAGCTCTCCCTGAAAAAGAGTTTGCTGCATAAAAAGGTAAGAGGTGCAGCATACCTTTTGAGGATAAGATTTCAAAAGTGATCTTAAAGATTCAGATACATATCCATTGAATACAGTATTTATCTAAAATCCCAATTCCACTTTGGACATCTCAGCTTTTTTTTTTTTGTTTATTTTTTCACTGTTACAAGGATGCAATTTTCTTCTACATCTTTTCTGGGAAAAAATTATATTTTCTTATAACTTTGGTTGTCTGCTTAGTACTCAAAGTTATAGTTAGATATTTATCTTTTTTAAAAGAACAATAATTTGTTTTGCACAGGGAGCAATTTGTTTTGGCTTTACCTATGGAAATTTCTTTAAAAGAACTATGAGGAGTGATAAGTTTGGCTTATGAGATACGGCTTCAGGTATAGACAAAGGGAGGGGAAATTTGTGATGTGTTCAGTCCAGGTAATATCCCTATTCACATGCATTAAAATACGCCTCTTAAAAGCAACATTGACAGACTCTGTTTGGGAGCACCTCTTTAACTGGATATTGTTTGTATGTACACGTGCATCTTGGCAGAGGGACTTTCCCAACAATGTCTCCTGGCTGTACATTGAGGAACAGCAGCTGGCAAAGGAAAACTTGAAATATTTGCTGTGAACAGCTTTGTTCAAAACTCCCGTCAGTCACTGTTAATAAAACAAAACAGAACAAACCAAAAAGCTCAACAGACTCAGAAGGGCATGAGAAGTCTTGCTCAAAACAATAACTGGACCTGGTACAATAAAAAAATCACAGGGAAAGCATGATCTGAGCCAAGCATGCATTTGAATCAGGCCACTTCTGCTGTCAGCGAAGAGAGGCCATGAGTGAAAGCTGCTGCTAACAAAAGGACAAATCTTTACTAAGCAGCAGCATGTCCTGCAAATATCAGGCATTTAATATATCTCAGAGAAGGACTGCAAAATGTTTTTCAAAACACAGATGAAGCCTCATCATATTCAGAAAAGCAATCAGTGCAATTCACAGAGGAAAAAGCTGTTGAGAGATGATGTTTCTTGACAGTGGTCATACATTACCATCATTCAGTAGTTATCTACTATATCATGACTGATTTCCTGAACCCTCTGGAAGCAGAAACTGTGTATGGATTCATCCTCTTACCCTACCATGCTTTCCTTCTTATGAAGATTTTCCATATGAACTTTGAGGCACACATGGCAGGCTCTTCCATTCACTCCATATCCACCACAAGCCCAAGTCTACCTTTGTAGAACAATGGGGGTGTCCCCAACATCTCCAGAAGAGGTCATGTAACCTTGACTGCTCAACTGCTCCCAGAGGAAAATGCTAACCTAACAGAAAGTATTTAATTTAGTCTCTTAATCAATATATCAGGAATATAAAATACCATTTAACTAACCAACATAGGAAGGATTTATAGCAGCACTAGGTACTAAAGAGGAATATTAAATAACCAGGCTCTTCCTTGAACCAGAATTTAGACCCTGGTCCTTCAAAGGATGAAATATGTGGTTGTCTGCCTCTTCACTTCCTGGAACTGAAGTGTGCTGTTGAGTCATTAATAAGTCAGGATGAATTTAACTGTATTTCTGTCAGTTTCATTTTAAAACCCATGGATAAGTATTTTGACAACATGTTGTACTGTCATATTATTCACAGCTATTGTTTACCACAGCCTCGCAGCTGACTGCTCAGTGGTGACAGTGCTCAAAACACGTGCTTTGCTTCTACCCACCGCTTCCTGGGGGCTGCAGTGACACCTTCATGCTGGGGGGCAACCAAAAGCACAGACACGACCAGCCATCACCAGGCCATCACAGCGCTCATTAACCTGCACTAATTCACTCCCCACCTCTCCTGTGACCGTGCCTCAACCCCTGCTGTGTGGTTAACCCAAGATCACGTGGAAATTCCGTGGCAGAAAAGCAAATGGGCTGCGGGAGTTCCCTGGGTGGTGAAGGAGTTCTCATCACAGGATCGTTCTTTGTTTGTAATGGCCCCAAAGGAAACCTGGACAGAGGCAACACTGGCAACTCCAGTGAGTATAAAACATTACAAAGAGGTCACCAAGAGCTCCATTTTTCATACCTCTTACCTAGAGCTGCTACTTCTTCCTTTTAAATCTTCGGTTCAGTACCCAAATGCTTCCCTGACAGTCCAAATTCAAACCAGGAGCAAGGCAATAGATAGGGGAATATGCATCTCTAAATACATTTGTTCAAACTAATTCATCCTCTTTCTTTTGTGTCCTTGAAACTGAGATAGGGTGGAAGAAAACGTGTCATTTGATGACACATTACTTGTCCCCATCTCAATCCATCTTCCCCAATGCTTATTCAATAGTTACATGACTTGAATTCATCATGTCAAGTGTACACTAAAATTGAATTAAAACTATTTGAGTCAGAAAGCATACAGATGCTCATATGTTTCCCATAGCTAGGAACATCCTGTTACAGTAGCACAGCTGCAAATTTTGAAACATTTAAAAAGAAAATTGCTTTACATGGGGGAAGGGAAGGAAAGATGCCTGAATTTAAGCAATTCATGTTCTGCATTATGCTTGCTGGTATATTTTTGAAGTTTTAGAAATGGGAATGCTGGGTAGAAAGGAGGAAAATTCCATTAGTGTGTCCATAAACTGTTTTAAAGATGCTCTATAAAGTGTTTCAGCACTGAAGAGCATTCTTCTAGCCACATTCTGCAGGGGTAAATTTGACACATTCTTCTTGCACTGAGAATACAAAATAGAATTAAAGAACACATGTTTACAAAGGCTTTAAGAAAGGGATTTCTAATCAAATCTAGGTGACAGAAAAAACCAAACAGTGCTAGGATCAGATTCTCAGCTAATGCAAACTGGTGGTGTGATAAAGCTGAGAGCCTGACCATGGATTTCTGATAAATTTCAGTTGTCATTTTTACATGTATTTGCACAAGAGCAGGGAGAGGTTACTTGGATTTACTGTTTATTTAATGGCATGAAGACTTGACCCAGGGAAGAACTCAGAAGAATGTGCTGAGCAGAATTATACCAGGGAAAAAGATCTGACAGTAAATAATATTTGCAATCAAGTCCTCCTCCAGATAGCTACACCTCTCTATAACAGATACAGCAGTAGTAATCATGATGCAAGATTTGCCTCCATGGACTTTACTGCAAGCCTCCTCTCCTTATAGGAAAACAGTAACCCAACGTTTTTTGCATGTTCAAGCCTTTGCCTCTGCATTGTGTCCATAAGCAAGGGTGTCATTTACTTCTATCAGTTCTTAAGTGCTGACACCTTATAATAATTTACATATAGCTTCTTATTCATTTTGCATTGCATACATATAAATAGCATAGTATCAAGATATTCTTCTTGCCTAACTTATTATTTGTGCTACACAGAATGGCTGTCAGGAGAACGCAGGTGAAAATCTTCTCTTTGCCAAAAACAACGGTTCTTTTGTCCTTGTTTTCAGAGGTAACACAAGAGAAAAGCTGAAAAATTTCATTTCAGCTCTCTGTAGGAAAACTGCTGTGAAGTTATGCTCTCTTTCATGATACTTATCAGTGTGTTTCCTTTTCACAGCCTGCAAGTGAAGGAAGAGACTGAAAAACTGAAAAGGCTGGGAACCTGTGGGAGTCCCCAGCCCTTTGCCTCTCTTTACTCTTCCAGGAGTAAACGGGTACTCAACCAGCCAAGTCGTTTGCCCACATCTTTGTTCTTTCCAGCGAAACAGTAGCAGCTGAGAGAACTGTTCATAAGGTTCACTCATCCATGGCAACAGAAAAATATAAGTATCCATATCTGCTATAAGCATCTTGTCATTCCTACAACCTCAAAAACGGGGCACAGGTTCTTCCATAAGAAAATGACATCATGTGTGTACATTTTAAAAGCAGCTTTTTTTTTTTTTAATAAATTGTTTATTTGTAGGGAGTTGCGTATGGCCCCTGTGAAGTGATCTGTAGAGCCCAACTCGACTGGATGGTTATCTGTCCGTTTCAGCTGGAAGAGTTCCCTTGGCCCCAGAGGATTTGGCCAAGGTGAAGAGGTGAAGAATAGTGAAGAGGAAGAGGTGAAGAATGAGAGCATGCCCCACTGACGCAGGTGTGATTGTAACTCTGGAGGTTACAAGGCCTTTGGAAATGGACTGGACCATCCAGACCAAAAGAAACCTCCTTTTTTGGAAAATGCATCACAGGATCTTTAGTGGTTGTACTAGAATGTACAAGGATGCCTGGTACCATGTGGCAAGAACAAATGCAAGACTCAGCGATCTTGTACAGCTAACACATATTAAATCATCAACTTGACCTGCAAATACACCCAGGATTAATCCCTAAAGGCATTTTTATCCAAGTTCTAACTTGGCTTGATATCAATTAATTTGGGACATATAACAAGATCACAGCAGGAGATGAAATGGCTGTATCTTCACATGCCCCAATTCTTAACTATTGAATTTTCTAATTAAAAAAAGCATAAATAAAGAAGACATCCAAAAGCTTCTAAGTTCTTGTAATTAGAATGTACAAATAAAGCCACACAAGAACATCCAGAGAAATGACAGTAATGCTAACCAAATGTGGATTCATTAAACAGTTGCTTACAGCACAGCTGGAGCTCCCTTTTTATTCATATAGATTAGAATAAAAATTATCGTGTGCAAGTGAAAAACATGGTGAAAACTTCATTAAAATTAAATACCTGAAATCCAGCACCTAATTCCTTATATGAGTACCTTCATAAAGAACAGTTAACTTTCAGTGCTATAGAGAAGAATCACCTGGCTAAAAAGAGGCAGTAAATAGGACCTGACATGTCCTGAGTTATCCCATCTGGCCTTGAGAAAGTCCAGATCAGATTCCAGAAAGTTTAGGTCCCTTTCAGATACCACCTAATTTCTGCTACCGTACGTAGTTGTCTTGGATAACCTAGAACTGCTCATACTAGACATCTATGTTTAGGCAACTGAATCATTTCCATCAAACAGCACTGCATCTTCAGAGAACTCTGATAACTCAAGACTTCTGGAAAACTAGTACTGGTTCCTGGCCAAAGGAATTGATTACTGCAGACAATTTTTTCAAAGTAAAAACAATAATATATATACTCAAATTACTGCAAAAGGAAATCTAGAATATCCTCAACAAACATGGTTCATTCCAGCATAGGATTGTATATCCCAAAGTGGAGTTATGTTCTCCATTTGAGGAATTACTTTATTTCTTTGGCTGGAAATGAAACAACTGATATGAAAAAGGTCTCTGATGTCATGAGGAGCATGAAAACAGTCAAAGGGTGGACAACTGCCAGATATCTTTTCCAACTAAATTGAAGGAATAACAAAAATAGCAAGTACGAGTTGGGAAAAAAAAGAAAAGAAAACATGAGCTAATTCATTATATACCATATTTACCGGCAGCCGTAGATAGAAGCCATTATATGATTTCAAAACTTATCTAGACTTTAATGGAAGAGAAACCAGGTAGGCATTGCAAACATAAGAATCCAGAAGGCACCTTTACCTCCAGAAATACCTGAGCCAGAAGTCTCAGGAAACTGGGAAATTATTCTTGGAAAATATCAAGATACGGTTATCCTAGTCTTAATCTCTTTCTCTGTATCCAGTTCAGAGAGAGGATCCTGAGCTAGTAGGTCTTTTCTGATAATGAAGACATATATTAGAAAAGTGCTTGTGTAATAAATGCTGCAAGTGTTCATTGGGAAGGAAGAAATACTGGTGACAGAAGTGACCTAGATGTGTCTTGATTTCCTTTCTTCTTTTTTACTCCAGGTTATCTACATCATAGGATGCAAATCAGTAAGAGCACAAAATACATAAGACATCTTAGTGTTAGAAAATACCATCCACATCAATTTTTTCCTCCTTGATAGATGTCTCAATTGTAGACAAACTTCTTGATATTTTTCTGACCCCACAGGTGAGATTTTACATGTTGGCTCATTTCGTAGGTGACAGTAGAAGGATTACAGCACAGGGGAGCAGCTGAGAACATGAATTAACCAGTGGGACTTCCCTGACCTGTCTTGACCAGCCAGCCTGCTGCAGGGCTTTCAGCAGACCAGGGAGAACATGGCATTGTACTGCCAAGGCAGAGGACAGAGCTGGGGAAAAATCATGTGAGTCTCCTGCCCAACACCTTGGATTTGGCTGGTCCGGGGCTCATTTCATTTGAATCCCTTTCTTTTCCAGGAAGGCAAACAAATCCTATTCCTACAAATGGGAGAGGATTAGGAACTGGTTACACCATGCAGACACTGTGCTGGGTATTTCATAGTCTCTGGGACACACAGGAAGCTCTAGGAAATTTGAATATATCTATTTTCCCTTTTTCTTCTGAATTAAGTAGTTCTTGCAATAATCCAACCTCTTCCTACAAGGGTTACAAATAATTCTATTTATAGGCCTGTGCTGCTACCCTGCTTACCCAATGCTACTTCCATGTCTGCCCTTTCACATACATCCTCAGCCCAAGATGATCCCTCTGGTAGTGCCCAACTGGGCAAACCTTTGACATGTTTAGTGGAAAATTAATTCCCACAAGTTCAAGTGAAAAAGCTGCTTGCTTCAACACGGTCAGGACTGGACTCTAATCCCCGGAGGAAATGGCTACAGAGAGCGGTGTTTAAACTGCGGGAGTCAATCACCTAATTTGTGCTTATGCAGCACCTAGCACCACAGGAGTTCCCATTTCATTTGATTCCTACATGCAGCACTGGAATAGAAATAAATAATAATAAGATTGCAGCACTGATCTTGCTGTTTCTTGCCGCTGTTTAATGAACTCTCATTATTATATTACGGAAAACCAAGTGTGTGTTCTGTAATTAGTCTTCTATCTGCCACATACCATAACTAGTCCTCACATTCTCCCTAATGACACAGATACTAGCATGGGGGCTGACAAATGCATTCCCCCAGACTCTATATGTTTCACTTCTTTTAATTATCCTCATTTTTAAATATCTGAAACAACAGTACTTTTCGCATCTGGTCCTCCTATAATTTTATCTAACAGCTCCCCACACCCTCAGAAGGAAAATCTTTCATTTTAATTGCATATTAGACTTTATTTTCGTAGGGGCAGACAGCTAATTCCTCTAAGAAACAAAGCAGTCCAGCATTCACCGAGTTAAGTGTAGGGTAGCTGCTGCCACTGTCTGTGACACTTTTTAGATTCCCAGGAATCTAAAATCTTTAAATTCCCCTGTGTAAGTCTAGAGCCTCTCTACCAGCATTAGCAGAATAGGATAGTTGGTACCAAAAAAGCCATGTTTGGTCTCTGATTTCCACTCTTGTAGCTCCTGCAGCTAAGCTTATCATCACTGGGAATGAGATATATGCCTATTTGTCAGTAAAGAAATAAAGAGAGTCTGACAACGTTGGAAAATCTGGTGTGCTATAAAATACCTGGCAATGCAAAGCATGATTATATATGCAAGTAACTCCTAAAAATACCATAACTCTTAACGGAGTGTTCATTCCTGTGACAGATGAAGTAGGTTTTCCCCAAGACATGCAACATCTACATTAAAGAAAAGAAATTAATTCTGGTTATTTTGACTAAAGGGAGAGGAGGGAAGAGGGAAGTGAAGAGCAGACAGGAATACAGACACTAGACAAAAGGAATGAAATAGCCCCTGGTGAGAAAATTGCCTAATTAGGTGTCATGGGTTCATTGGTGCCTGTGTGATACCTGTATCTAAACCTTCTGCCAATAAGTCTGCAGAATTCACAGTTTTGTGTATTACTGACTGATTTCCTGACAGATGGCATCAACCACCTCTCTCTCCCTACGAGGCCAGCTTGTCCAGGTGCGTTTCCCACAACTCCTTCTAAAGAGATGGGCAAACTGGGTGTCAGTCGGAAGCTCCTAACTTGGAGGGGAAAGACCAAAAGCCTGAAGAACTAGCACAGATTGGCATGATGTGCCCAGCGGGGCCCAAAGTGTTCTCATCAAGAGGAAGTGCTGCTGCACATATTTTCACAAGGTCATGAATCCTTCCCTAAGCAAAGCCAGACACTCTTGCAGCCAAAAATCATCTTTGTATCTTTGTCTTCTTCCCCAATGGCTTTCCTAAGCTTTTGCACTTGCATCTGGGCAGGCTTTGCTGGTACAGTGTATTTCCCTTGAGGAACCACGACCTGCTCTGTTAACATAAATGAGCAGCTGGTCTTCCACGACGAGGGGTTGCCAGCAAACAAGAGGATTTTCCAGCATTTCCCACTAAAATGACTTTTGGCAGGAAAATGAGAATCATTCACAATGGAGCCATTTTTAAGGGGTGCCTGTACCAATTTCAACAGAAACAAAGCATACAATTAAAATGAAGAAGGCAGAGAGCGACAGCACAAAGAGATTAGTTTATAAGCCCCTCCACCAGCCAGGCTCTCCTCGGTCTCTTCAACTTCCTGTGGGAATTGCTCCACTTTGCATAAATAACCATTGCCAGCCCAAAGAAAAGAGAGAGAGATGCTGAGCATTTACTACCATTGCCTCTCATTCCTCATCAGCACCAGGTACTGTCACACATGCCCACCCCCCGTGACGTGGTTCCATGGTTCCCACATTTAGCTTACAGTTATTTTTTCCTTGCTTTTGTGGTTCTTTAGTTTTAGCTAAGAAATTACAGCCTGAAGGTCAGGTCCATGATTTGAACCGGAAAAAGCAGGAAGCAGAATTTCAGGTCCCCTCTCCTATAATTATCCAATCACCTGAGAAGACTCCCTCTCTGAAAAGCTTTGTTATTTCTGATGAGAGGCAGAGAAATCTGGCTTCCCACAGACATTCCCAAATGGGAAAACACTTCCATAACAGCTTTAATTCCTTCTACAGTGACATTAGCAATTAGATTCCAGTGTAGTCTGACTTTAAATTCAAGATGTCCTTTCCAGTATTTTATAACTTTATATGAGTCCAACCACTTGTTTTACTCTAGTAATAGCCATTACAATTTCTCTTTAAAAAATTTAACAAATTTGCATGAAAATCATATACTTTCTTTTCTCCTCTTGACAGCAAAACATCGAAAGGATCAAGGACTTTCTTTAAAAAAAAATAAATCTATTCTTGACCAATGATGCTTCACTTTTTTTTTTTTTTGTCTGGAAAGGGTTGCTCATCAAGTTGCATTGGCATGAAAAGTCTGGAAGTTATAGCTGCTCCTCTAACAGGTAGCTTAGGTCTCTGGTGTATGGACAACACAGTGAATCTGTTAAGTAAATCTAAGCATTCCTAGAAGAACTGAGTTTACTGGACATCCAACAGACATTGTTTGCATTGTATATGCAACAACAGTTCTGGTTTGACCCCAGGAGCAAAAATGAACACTTAATCTTGTTCTTCAGAGTATTTTGGGGTGAGGCAGAGAGCAGTAGGGGAAACAAATTGTTCCAATGCTGGTAACCAGCTTCTCACTTCTCTTTTTCTAGTTTCCTAGACATACTCTCACAGGGAAGGATGGGACCAAACAAAGAAGGCTAGATGCACAGACCCACTGTATAAACATAGCACTTTATTGCTGCACAATTTTTTCTTAACAGACAATTTCTTGTCCTTTAACAAGGTCCTCTGTTGTCCATTGCGACAACACTGGACTGAGCAAACCAGGGGACAGCTCCAGAGTTTCATCTTACCACTGCTCACAGCCATTCCCCTACAACCCCCTACAATCTTCCCTTCAGTAATTCCAGACCATTACAGATAATCATACCATCTTGTACCATCCTCTGTAATTCCCCTTCCACCTTGCTGTTTACAGTTTTCTGAGATGCGTGGGTTGCCCACAGCAAGAA
Organism: Tringa tobata; assembly: GCA_033628505.1. Lineage (NCBI taxonomy): Eukaryota > Metazoa > Chordata > Aves > Charadriiformes > Scolopacidae > Tringa > Tringa tobata. The sequence continues at coordinate 2,654,440 of JAHREE010000188.1, forward strand.
CTTCACTCTGGCTCATTAACATTTAAAACCTCCAGCAAGATGTTTACAAGGTTACTTCTCTTTTAAGCCAGCCTAAAATATGAGTTTTTCTATGCAGTTATATATTAAGAGAATTCAACAATACAGATATTGACAGGAAAATGGAAGACATAATAGTAAGAGTTTCCAGCATTGCTAAAATGCAGTGTAGGTTTTCTGTATTTTTATCTCTCAATCAGCTGCCTTGACTGCTATTGTAAAATTTTGTTTCTCCTGCATCAAATACGAGTACATTGGTGCATTCTGTTCTATGTTATAGGTTGTCTGCGGTCAAGCTGCAATCTGTATGGAGAATCAAATCTAAATTATGGTGTATAATGACCCCTTTATAAAAAGAAACAAGAAATCCCATCAGCGCTGCTCATCCTACTGGTCTGTGTGTTTCCCAATCTGCTGCAGTCACAAACTCCAGTTGTTTTAGTTAGGCAATCACTTTGCTACTAAGGGTGTTCCGGAACAAAAGAGGAGCCCTGCTGAGAAACAAACCCTACATGCAACACCCAGATTCTCTGTTTCAACATCTCCCATCAAAAATTAAAGCTAGCTCTAGAAAAGAAGTCTGAAACCAGAGGTGTTTTCCCACACAAATATAGCCCTGCTTTCCATAAACCCCTGAATGTCTTATGCCACCCACACAGGTGTTCAGCTGTTACATGGAACTGCAATGAAGACACCTGCCCAGCAGAGACCTGTGCCAGCAGCTCCAGCTGGCAGATGCACACAGCTCATCAGATGTTGCTCACCAGGGCAGTAGTAAAAGGAAGGAGAAAGTTTCCACACTTCCCAAGGAAATTAAACTGTGGGAAGCAAATGAAGGGAGTCAGCCAAGGAAGGAAACAAGCACATGGAGGTCAGACATGGTCCACGGGATGATGAAAATGTCTGTGATCTGCACAAGCCCAGAAACCAACAAACAGCCAAAACCCTTCTAGATTAAATGTTGCTGATCTATAACTGGATTGCATGAGCTGCTGATCTGCTTGCCAGGAAGAGGAAAAAGAAACCTCATTGTTTTGAGACCACAGTTCAGAAGTTCAGCTTTGACTCTAATTTCTAGGACTTGCTACAGGTTCCTGTAAAAGTAAGTTCTTACTCTCTTAAAATGTTGACAAGAGGAATTATTTTCCTTTTTCAAATAGAAACCCTGCAAAGCATGGGGAAGAGTACAAATGAATGACATCAAGGACTCAATTCACTTACCCATACAAGGCTGTCTGGTGTCACTGGAAGCGTCCAAGGGCCTTGAGACATCTGCAGGACTGGATGACATGGCACAAGAACGGAACCTTCCTGAGGGTGCAGCTGGGGGCAGCCACAATGCCCTAGGGCATCTTACACGGTCCATATGGCTGAGCCTGCTGCTTATGGATGAGATCACCTCTTCTATCTATAAATGTCTGTATCCGAGCAAATTGCCTTGGCTTGTTTTACAGATCATGAAGAGAAGCAGGTGCATTTACATCATAGCTTTCACAGCTTCTCTGCCCTATTTTAGGGTGAGAGAATTCTTCCCCAAAGACCTGTTTTGCTTCATTATGAGATAGGAAGCTCAGAGGTGAGGTGGCCTGACTAAAGGTGGGATATGTAAATTGCAACATCACCTGAGCATTGTTAGTCACTGATGGCTACACAGGGTGAAGGCTCATCTCTAGGTTCCCCTTCTGGTTGAAGAAAGGTTTGTCATATAACCAGCAAGTTCAGAGTGTCACACATGTCAAAGTAGGTGCTTGCCTTTCCCGAGATGAATCATGCTTTTGCATTCACTCAGATGAATATTGCCTAAGGCTTGGTCTAAGCCTGGGGCAAGAAAAAAAGTACCATGAAGAGTAAAGATTTGCAACTAAGCGAAAATGAGTAAGTGCTTCTGGAGTGTCTGAGGTCCAGCATTATAAATTAAAGGGGTGAGTGTTCATGGTCTGTAGCTCTAAGTGGTACATGAGCCCTTCTTTAGGTTGGGAACTCCAGACAAAGTTTATGGGAGAGAAAAAGGGACAAGAAAAAAGAGAGGAAAGTTGACTTCTGCCCATTCCCTATCCTGAACGAGCTCACATTCAAAGTTAAGTTCTGCTGCTCCTGCATCTCTCCATTCTCACCCTACCAAAAATTTGGGTCAAAGTTCAGAGTAAATCAGCTTTTTTAATGAATCATTTAGTACTTACAAAATAGTAAAACATCCCACACCATTAAGTTAGCAGTGATTAATGTTCCATAAAAGATTTCTGCATATATGGATATCTCATGCAATATTTATCACAACCCCGCAAGTGCTGGATTAGCACTTTTATGATGAACCTCTACAGCCTCTAATAATAATACCTCTCAGATGGGTATAAATCAGGAATAGTGTGGAAAGGAGGGTCATAATCTATTCCTCCCCTGTGCAGGAGGGTTGCAATGTTACGAAAATAGTAAATGTGCAATATTTCACAGTTGGAAACTTAGGAAATTAGGCTTGGGGTTGCTTTTTATTCTTCCTCATCAAGATTTCAGTGGAGAGGAAAGCTAGTGTCTGCTTTTTTTCATTCACTAAGTAAAGGACTGCATTTTCTTTCATCAGGGCTCCAAATCTGGAGGGCTTCTACATTCTCACCGAGAAGATTTAGTAGGAGAAGTTTAAATTGAGATTCAGTAATTAACTGCACACACTTTCCTGGTACGTTTCAGGGTCATAGCACATTCCCACTTCAACCTGGCTCCTGGACAGAATAGATGGGGATTAAGATACATGTGTGAGGCTCACATTAGCATCTCATTCCTTCCAATGAAAACTAGTAACATGCCTCAGTTTCCCTACCCGTTGCATGAGAAAACACAGAAAATAATTGTGATCTAAGATTGGATTACACAGCTCCTCGAGGTTTTGTATCAGACCTGGATGTCCAGGCGATTTTTATTTTTTTTTCTCCTTGCAAATGTAAGAACTTTGTTTTCTAGGACAAATGTTTCTGACATAGTTAAAGGTTAACTTCTCTCCACTTTTCACATAAAGGGCTTCTTATACCTAGGAAAAGTGATCCTGAAACTACTAGCCTTGATACAGTTCAGGGATTCACGTATCTCTACAAGTAGATCACTGCTCAGTGCAGTTTTCCTTCAGTGCAATTCAGAGCATGATGCTGATTTACCCACTCACCATTCCAAAAAGTAGTCTGGGAGCAGGTGCCAAAAATTTGCCCTAGTGTCTTAGTTATATGCAAGTGGAACTGTGTTGTATAAGAAGGATTTCCTGTGACCTCTTTCCTTATAAATCAATTTTATGAACGGTTTGCCTGCCAAACTCAGAGCAGCAGCAGTGCTACAAGACAGTCAGAGCTAGTAGGAGTCACCTAGCCACGGCTGTTACTAGGCATCAGGTTAAAGAGAATAGTGATATTCCTTCCTTGCAGCACAGTGAGACCATCACTGTGCTGTCCTGGTTCTCCTCCTTCACGATTTCTTAAGAGAAGAGGACAAGACTGTAATTTTATCGAGTTGCCACTTGGGCAGTCAGGGTCTGGTTTGGAGTACGTGCACCGTGAATGCTCTCCCCATCTGTCCCTGGCTGAGCATGCGGGGTGTGAGAGCTCGGATGCCACCCAGGAGGCTGCCAGCTCCAGAGTCAGGTGCCTCAATGGAAACATCTACAGCAGAGGTGTCTGTCTGGAAGCAATGTGCAGAAAGCCAGCGCAGATGAGGGAGTCTATGAAGCGATTCTGCTCACCCACACTGGTACCTGCCAGCCCCACAGAGATGCTTCTGATTTCCAAGGACATTTCAAGTAATATTAGATGTTTGTGTGTAGACAGATTCAAACCTGGGTGTCTATTCTCTATGAGAGTGTAGACACCTAGAGCACACCGTAGACATCCAAATGTCTGAAGCTGAATCATACCCCTGGGGATCTGTTCAGGTGCCTAAATATAGGCTGCTAGTGCCATCTAGATGCTCTGAAGTGTTTGAGGACTTTTGAGCAAGCCACATCTGTCTGGACAGGCAGCTGGAGGCTGGACTAGAGACCCCAGGGCAGCTCTGATGGCTCAGTTGAGTAGTGCCCCAGGCATCTTCAGTCAATGGAGTCAGCATTGAGGCCAGTTGCAGAGCTATTCAAAAGTTCTCTGTTTGGGACATTCGAATCCCTTCTTCTTTTATTCTTAAGCACTGTGAATTCAGTTATTTGCATTTGCATATTAAGGAGGTACTTTAGTTTCACTTATTTTCCACAGGAAACATTGAAAGCAATAATCTGTGTGCTACAGGTTGTTAAAAAGTTAACTATTTGCTTTGGGTCTCAAAAAACCCCACCCTCCTTAGAAATGAAAAAGTTTCCAACAAAGCGTTACATTAGTACCATCTCTTTCCCCTCTTCATATCTTTTCTCTTTGTATCGCCTTTTCTTTTTCAGTGATGAAATGGAACCAAAAAGAAGAGGAAACAGAAGCTGGGATCACAGGAGAAAACACAGAGGCCCCGATAAAATGAGGGAGAAAACTGCTGAAAGCAAATGCTTTTCTAAACCCTTCAGATCAATCACAACAACAAAAGTTTCTTCCCAGAGCCCGCTGAACAGTAGTGGTTTCAGCTGTCTGCCTGGTTTGTGAAAGGAGGTTTTTTTAACAAATTTTCAGCTACTTTCTGACTCAATTAAACAACATTCAGACAAGCTGATCTGCACCAGCCACCCAAATGTGATTTCCAGCGTCAAAGGCGGCTCCACCATTTGCTATAAAAGCCCTTTATGTTACTACTGCTATTTATGGACATCACCACAAACCAGACCGGGACTGGTCGTTAAATAGGTAGTTCCCAAATAATGAGCTTCTCATTCATGGCAGCACAGGTGCCATTTGTAACTTGTCAGCCACTGGTCCACAAAGCACTCCTGAATTCATAGGGCAATCAGCTGTATCCAGCTGCTCTTTCTAGTCTAGTAGCACGATTTCTCTCCCTCCCTTTGGTATCCGCAGGGAAAAACATGTCTTTGGATACACCACAGATACAGCAGTAAGCTGCACTCATCTTTATTATGCAGTACATAATAATTGCAAAAAAAAAAAAAAATGTTTTCAAAACATTCATCAAGTTTTCCACCAACTGGCAAGTCCCAAAATAGCAACAATCCTACTGTGCAGGTACCCAGAGACTGTACATTCATACCCTTACTGCGAGCAGTTTTCTTCTAGTCTGATACACATACACTCCCATAGACTGCAAAATGTCTGCTCTGCGATCTAAAGCAACATGTGAGTGACAGAGGTTAGGAACCCGGTGACACATTCCGGGGTTTCTCAGCAACCTCTTAGAACCTGGAGTCTTCAACCTTGGTCTCTGTTTTCAGTCTCTCTACAAATGCATGTGATCAGAGGCCACCATGCACTTCATTATTTACTTAAAATGGGAAAGTATCTTAACGTACGATGAAATATAGAAGGTCCAATATGCCTGAGGACCCTAATATGAAATGAATGTGGGAGTACGGGCAAATGGCAAAACAAACTCTGAGGCTACATCCACATTAGGAACTACAAGGCCATTAGTGCAAGCCCAGAAAGAAAAACATAAAGGAAGTTGTTGGCTATTTGTTATTTCAGAAAAAGTTTTAACGCAACATTCCCTCAGAGATTTTTCCTCAGAGACATTATTTTTCCCTTTTTAAAACATGGGATGATGCAGCAGACTGAAAAACATTGTGTTCTATTTAAAAACAACTGGTTAGGATATACGTTTAAGTTAAGTGGAAGAGAAATTAACATCTATTGGCTGATAGGAGGGCTACCACTAGGCTAAGGAGCAGAGAACAAGGCCCATAGCAAACATTTTGTGGTTAATAAACGTTGAAGTTTCCAGAAACTCTGTCCACTTCTTTCACTGAGCTCCAAAGTCAGAGTTCCGCAAACAGGAGTGTTGTTGGGTTCAGTGCAGTTACTATTGACTCCTTAATGTTTAGTTCTCCTGATGTGTTTTCAAAAAATGGTCTTTAACCAGACTTCAAATGTATTTGGCATCCACTTCTTTCAGGAATGAGTTAATTCACAGGTTATTAGTATTTTCTGTGTAGGTTACAGCGCCACCCATAACACACAACTGTCTCAAACATCCAAAGAGTTTGCGACTCAGACCTACTGTTCCTTCTTTTGACTTCTTGGTATCATATTACCTGGTCAATAAATCCCTTTAAAACATTTAGGTGGTCCTGGAGTTAAAAAACCAAACAGCTAAAAAAATACCGCTGAAGAGAAGTTATTTTCATACTATGAAAAAACTCCAAACTTTCTCAAAAACAGCATTACAGAGAGGCAATGAATCTAAAGAAAAACACCATGTCTGGAACTCTGCATATTGAATAATGGATTTGTTCTTTCTTCAAAAATTTTCTGTCCTACAATGGCTTTAATTCTCAGTGAGAGAGCTGAGTTTATATTATACTGAATTTAAAAGCTATAAAATCAGATGTTCCCTTATGTACTTCTATATTTCATCCCAAATCATGTTATAGTGGCATTGAATATAGCTATGTGACAAAACCTGTACTAAATTGTGCCATATTAATCCCTCTATGAGAAAATAAATATTCTGCTCCCATTAAAGTGGATCTTATTCATAGAAATAAAACAACCGATGAGACATTCTCATCCACACACACAACCTAAGAACTAGAGCAAGTATAATATCATAATACAAATAATGCTTCAATTTCATCAAATATTTTTTTTTTTTAAAACTATAGAGGGAGCTCAACAGAATTTGCAAAGGACTGATACCTCAGAAGTAATTTATCTTTCTGGTCTCAGAGTACCAGAGATGCCTCAGGATACTCCTGCTGGCCAGGAGAAGGAGAGGAGCACAGACTTGGCAGGAATTCCTTGAGGCAGCACAGCACATGAAGCCCACAGATGATTGTCTCCTCGCTACTGTTTTCTACCTTTACATCTGTTCACAGGAACTACCTGTCTCTTCCAATGAGACTGGGGTAGCTGGTAGAAAGTTCTCTATCAACACCTCGTTTGGATGTCAAATTGGGTTCTCAACCAAGCAAAGCAGATTTGAGAAAAATCAGATTTTTCATCTGAAAGCTCAGGTCTCCCAAAGAGCTCTTTCCTCTCAATTTCCAGTACTTTGTGGCTGAATAATTTCCAGTTTTGGAGAAAAATGCTTCTTTTTGTTTGTAGAAGTCACTATCCTGCTGGTCTCCATACAATGTAGAGTGCTCTGAGCCACTCCACTTGGGAGCTTTTGGTGACAGTGTCATCTTGTCTCGACCACAACTACTCTTATGAGTCTCCACATCTGGACTGGGGCCAAAAAACATAACAAAAAAGGTATAATACTCAATAAATCAATGAAAGACTTAATGACAGAAACCAGGTGTTTATTCCATTTTAGTGCCATTAGAGTGAGAATATGTAATTACTTATGTCCTAATAATCTGCTGGACCATCACCTAATAAGCATAGCAGTGCTATGAATGCACGGACTTTCAAAGGTCCTGCTGTTTAAATTTTCTTTATAATATAATCTCATGGTTGGAATATGAATGCTTTTAATTAGCTTTTGAAAAAATTAGTCTTCTCTGTAGCAGGCCCATCTGCATGAGTTAGGAACAGGTTCTCTCTAATGAGTCCACCAGCCACAATTGCATAGACTGAAAGCTTGCTTTTGATATCGTATTTTCTCAAAGTCCATAACCCTAATAATCCTAGTAAATGTGATTTGTGCCCAGATCAGGAACTTGTTTTCCTGCAGGATGTTTCTTCTTCTTTTATGCTGGTCTGTCTACTTTGCTGTGAACTGATCTTATTTATTTGAGTTACTTCAGATCAAAGTCCCAACATAAATAAATAACATGCAATGCAGTGTTCCTCTCTTATTAGATTTGGGGCCTCTGGAACTAAAAAAAAAAATAAAATTATGTTATTATTACATTTTTTAACTTTCTAATGGTTTATTATGCCAAGCAAAGGAATAGCTTGGAACAAATTTAAGTCAGTGTTTTGACATGTCCTGCACCTAAGAAAAACCTAGCATCCAAAGACACAACATAAAGATTTAAAATTACCTTTACTGAACTGTCTCCCAGTATAAGCTAAGAGAGCAGTCAGAGAAAAGTTCCGCTTAACTTAATTTCTCATGTTCTTTTCAACTTCCAGGTACCTGCTTGGCCTACTGGTGATGTTTGGCTTTTGAGAACCCCACGGCAGAAACTGTGTTATATATTTTGCACTGTTTGCACAGTGCCCAGTAGGTGAGGTCTGTATCCTTGGGAAAGGTCACTAGCCACTATTGCGATGAATCTGGGCATCATTGCCAGGCATCTAAATGTTATTTTTCTCCTCACCATAGGCTGCTCTTCCTGTCTTTAATTTGAAAATAGGAATGGAGGGTAATCTAATACAATTGCCTGTATGAAACGTTTCACATCTTACAAGGGCTGAAGAAAGATGATCCCAAATATCTATATTCTTGCATGTGGGCCTCATGCCCACAACGGGAATTGCAAACTACCTGCATGTTGCACCAAAACATGCCCATATGACTGCCCTTTCACAGCAGAGTTTTCTCAGGTGCCTATCAGCTGTTTTGGAAGAGAACTTGACAGGTGGGGGCTGGAGACCAAAAGCACTGTGGAAAGTTGTCCAGGTTCAACGTGGGTTGCTTCAGCAGCTAAGAGAAATTTTTTTGAGGTGACATTTGCACCCAAGTCACCTACACTGAACCTGAGAGCAGCGCAGTGATTTCCTCTTAGAGCCCAGGAAAGGTCACTGCAGACAAACACAGAACTATTTATGCTGACATAACCTTGCCCAGGGCTCTTAAATGGTCCAGAAAAACAGTAGTGCTTCATACTCGTGTTGGGAGTACAGACTGACTTCTACAATGTCTGCTGAGACTAGGGGAAGGCAGTAACTGATTTTATGGTGTGCTGTGTACAGATGGGGATTATAAAGAGTTAGAGGAAATTAAGTGCCCAGCTCCCTGCACCGTGTTTGGATGCACTTTCTTACTTAATTTATTCTTTCAGGCATATCTCAGCCTTATAGAGGGTTCTGTGCATGAAAAGTGGAAGGCAGGTACTGCTTTTGCATAACAGCACCAATTTCAGAAGCTATAGATAAGAATATACGTGTCAGGCTAAAAATATCTGTATAAACTTTGTCAAGAGAATGAAATGTAGCAGACAAAGGCATAATATTTACAGCTAAATGCCTCTTCCTACACGTAAGGCAAAATTCCAATTTCATTGAAAGCTATGGAAAAATTCAATTTATGTGGGGTCACAGTTTCACCTCTATTTCTTTTCTCCAATACTATGTCTTCATGAAAAAGTAGAAATTAAATCCAAATGGTCCTTCTGTGATGTAAAGAAATATTTTCAGCTTCTGAGATTTTAGAAAGACCTCAGTGTTAAATTTTGTACACACATTCTGAGAAAAAGTTTGTTGGAAATTTCCACAGGAAAAAAAAAGGATATTTTCATTTAACTGCGTCCAAGCTTAACAGAATAAATTGTAGGACAGGGCTCTTTAAAACACATATGTTCATATATACGTATAAACATACAATCACTCTGCAGTCTGGAGCTCAAAACATTATTTATCATGTTTGATAGGGTAGAACCAAACAGCCACCAATAGTGGTGCTCCTGGTGTTGAATAATGTACAAATGCAAAGCAGCAAGTGGCCTCTGCCCTCAAGAAAAAGCTAGGAATTATTTTCACATTCACTTTCTTGAATCCAGAAAATAAAAAATGAAGCAAATGCTTCAAGACTTGGGACAGAAAAGAAGATCATGTTGTAGGGAGTAAGAATACTTCTGCATGGAATGGCACTACAGACCTTTTCCATCACTCACTAAATTAGCCTGATCCTTTAGCTGCTTTAGCGAGATGGTCTAATTTAGAAAGTTATTCAATAATTGCATACGCACAAACCTTCATTTGCCTCCCCTGTGCTCATGCATTATGATGAAGCCTTTAATTACAACTGAACATATATTATTATTTTTACAGGTTTCACAACTCACTCAATGCACATGGAGAACGGGGCACACCAGGCAAACCTCTAAATAGTATTTCCTTATACCTGCACCCTGTATCTGCACTGTGTATATCCTTGCTGCACTCTTCAAAACCCTGCTAGGAAAATAAGACTATTAGTTTCCTCACACCCCTGGAAGCTTCAGACACACACAAATTTCTTTTCATAAATCTGCTGTGACATCCAAGCAGTCCCAGATTTATTTTATTGAGGGGGGAACCGAGGCCCAGAGGACTGGGTCAAAAGAACAATTTAATTTTTGACGTCTCAGAATAAGGGCACCACTTTTCATTTTTCTATTCTCAGAGTTTTTATCAGTCCACAGCACAGCTCTCACTGACTTTGGCTGCAGCTAGAAGCGATGAGCACTTCTCCAAGTCTGATGTGCTGTCCCATTTCCTCCCACGCACACGCCCAGCCCTCCTCCTCCTCTTCCTCCCTGGGGTGGCAAGGAGGAAAGTCAGCCTGCTCTCCTCGTCCAGCCTCCTGCTGCTCCCTGGGAAGAAAATGTCTCCAGGGAAGTCCAGCCGAGACCCTCCAGCTCAAGCAGAAGCAGAGCTGTCAGAATCTGGGAAGAAGTCAGCTGCCAAATTTCAATGAGTTTCTTGTGAGAGACCAGAATTTTCCAAAACTCACAATTTCTCTATATATGGACACCTCTACAGGAACAGCAAATGAAGTATCTCAGGACTAAAGGCAGCATTTCTTACCAGTACTAAACTCACATGCATAAAGATGCTATAAATTCCGATGTAACGTTCTTGTTTAACATGCAGAATAAATATTTCCTAATTTCATTTTCTGAAATGGCTTGTGTTTTTTGCTGAAAATTTAAAACGGTCTGGAGGCAGACTTTCAGCTGGGCTCAATGGTCAAAATTTTGCCAGTACTACCTAATTAATGACAGACATCAGTACTAGTCCTGCCTATATCTGATACAAAAGGACCTGCCTACTTACTGTCACTAGGAGCACAGCAGGTTTTTGGGGAAAAAAAAATCAGATTCCTGTATTCATTGAGCCTCTTGTTTCTCCTGCTATCCAACTTTTAAGAGACAGGAGAACTCAATATCCCACCTACACTGATGAAGCCAAGACATGTTCTCGGCTTGTGGGCGAGCCACCAAGCATTGTCAAAGCTGAACATTGAAAGCTGTTCTTCCAGGCTGAAGTCAAGAGTATCAAACTGTGCTGTACAGCCACAGTGCTTGGCTGGCAATATTTTTTAACTGTGTTTTTTTTTTTGTTAATGTGCCCAAAGACCCCTGGGTTTGCATTAAAGGCTACTCTGCATCATATTTAAACGTCCACATTCAAATGAACAGGATATCTCAATAAGAATGAACCCATTTTGCAGTGTTCTTTGCTGTTCATCCTTCAAAGCACATTCTTCTCACCTCTCATGAATTAAAAGTCAATCCCATGTGCATCCTTTTGCACTATAACTTGCCCCCCTCATGTTAACATTTCAAAGGTTCGCCTCTCCATTTGTGTCACCATGGGAAGGCAGGTGGCAAAGGGCAGCTCTAAGAAAAGATGGGAGAAATATTCAGGGAAACAACATTACTAGATATTGAGGGATAAATAATATGGTGGAAGGAAGCTCATTTAAAATAGAGTGGTTTGGTTTTATTTGATTTCACTGTGCCTCTACTGTACTCCGGTTGATACCAGCAAGGACCTTCCATTTACTCTTATCTCTGTTTTAAGATTTGGAGCTTTTCACAGGCTGTGAAGAGAGCAGGGTACCCAAACAGAAAGGGAAAAAATGTGCCTGTGTAACATCTCAGACTTAGTCCTTCATTTTGTACGCTAAGGTTTTTATCTCCGTCACCTCAGAGCTAAGTGTTAGATCTAAGTGTCAGTCATTGGGAAGATGTGGGAAGAAAAGTCTAATCTGCTGATTTATTAAAATATGTTAATGCTTTATACTGTAAACCTTGAACAGGATGTGTGCGTAGGCAGTTGTTTGCATCTGCACAATGTCCTATTCATGGCTGAATGGAGCAGGAAAGTAGACAATGGGCGAGGAAGGAGGTTGGTATTACTCTTAACCAACTGATGTGCAAAAAGCAGCTTGTACTTCCAGAAAATTCAATGTTCTTGTTCTGTTGGCTGCTTTCAGTACATTTGTATTGTCAGACAGCTTAGCACTGCCCAGGTGACCACTACCTGGAACAGCAGGGTAGATGTAGCCCTTAAAGTTGGCTCAACTTTGGTCTCTGAGATCTTTGGGCTTTGCTTTTCCAGGGCAGAACTTTTATGTCCTGTCTGCAGGCTCCTTCTTTACTCAGAAAAGAAATATTCAGTACTGCTCTCTTGGCTACAGTCAGCTGGGGATGCCAAAATGAGACATTAAATGTTGTATATTATATTTGTTGACACGGGCAATCAATATGACAGTGTATGTGAGTACAATCTGACATAAATACAGCCATTCCACCCTATATATCTCTGTCAGGATCTCTCAAGCCACATGGAAATAATACAACATCAGTGAACTGGTTCACACTGGGAAAGTTTCCCTCCTGTCAGCAAAAAACCCCACAGCCAAGGTGTTTCAGTTATTTTCTGTGATTTGCTTTTCCAGCCAAAGATCAAATTTTAGAGCTCGTGACCACAGCTTGAAACCCAATAGCAGTGATGATGTACCAGTCGGCATCTTTAACTTCAGCTGCGGTTTGGGTAACTTTGGGAAGTCCCAGCTGGGTACTGGTGAGACTCTGCATGACCTGTTTCTAAGGTCTTAAGAGGAAATTTAAGACACAACCTTTGCTTTGGGAACACTGACACAAGCAAAATAAGATTGATATGACAGCAGTTTATTCTTCCCTCAAATGCTCTTCCCTCAAGTTATCCAAAGAAATTTATATTCAGGAATGTCAGTTTCAGCTAAAAAATCATTTTCAAAGCTGTATCTGAAATGCTTAGTGATGAGTCAACAATATTTTTTGGTTTGGTCCAAGAACTTGATACTTCTTGGTTTTGTTTCCCATTCAAAATGTTCCTGAACTCTTTCTAAAATGAAAAAAAGATTTTAACTTTGAGTTCCAGTTATGGACAAATTCACAAAAACACTGAAACTTGTCATAGTGAACAAGTTTTACATATTTCGTATTTCAGCTCAGCTGCTGATATAATCTGGTGTAAAATCAGTGAGGGTTGTGCAGTTTTCTTGCTTAGGTAAATGAAATTTATTAATTGACTGAGGAAGAATTAACAAGCCTAGAAAAATAATTAGTAATTGGCAGAGAAGATGATGGAGAATTTAACAATCTCAGAACATACAAAGCAACTTGTACTTCCCAATTCTTTTATTTTTCTCATAATACTACTGCTGACACTCAGTTGTGACTAAGGATGCATTTACCCCCTCTCCCAACAAGTGTCACCTAGAAAAGACTCAGTTCCCAGTCTTTAGTAAGAAGCTTTCAGACAGCGAAGGGGAAGGGGGGCAGATGTTACAGTAAGACTGCATGGGCCACTTTTGTGTAACCATCTTGCAGAAAGCTGCTGTTTTCACCTACAGCCGGGAAAGGTTCAAACCAGATTTGATTCCTTCAATGTGAAATGCTCCATGAAACATTCCTTCTGCTGCATGAAAATTGCTCATTTCAGAAATATCCCCACTAGGTCTATCTGTGTCACGAAACTTAACAGAAAGTACTCGGGGTCATGCTATAAATGCAATACACGTCCAAAATGGAAAAATGTCTCTGCGACTTAAAATTGCAATTGAAGAGCCTGATCCTGCAGCACAGATAGTTTCTTACCCATGCCAAAGAGGTGACATTAGCACCTTCCATTACATTTTATAATTTCTAATCGCGAGGAAAATATATGGGGATGACCCTTGCTCTGAGATTAATCTGCACTGTGCTGCTACTGTCACAGCTTCCAGAAAACAGGAAGCCCATGCAGCCTAATGGCTCAAATACTGGTAGAGAATTACCACACATTTTGTTATCTCCTGAATTTTGGATGTCTTGTGATATTTGTGGACTTGGGACCTTACTTCTCAAAGTCCAGGAGGTTCCTTCTGAGTCCTTATGACGGTCCTGAAAAGTTTTACTGTGCTGGGACTTTCTTTTGAAGGGCTCATTCTTGGAGCCCTTTTAATCCAGATCCTGAAAAGTCCCCTCAGGAAAGTCACTGGGACTATTGGAATAACAGTCTTGTTTATTATATTTGAATATATTTGAATATATTTGAATATTTGCATAATATTTGAGAAAGGCTGAAAGGTAGACAATGTTTGCCAGTGTTCTCCTGTCACAGGAGAGTTTTGGGGCTGGGAAGCAAAAATCAGAGCAATGAAATGTCCTTCCTAACTGCAGGCTTTCTGAGGCTGAGCTGCAGCTGAAATCAGGGATCCCAATAAGTTTCCTGGCTTCATCACCCCCTTCTCCTTGGACCCATCAACCCCAGGTTCAAAGTTCCTCCATCTGCGTCAGTATGAATGACGCAAATCCATGAATCGTACCATCACACCCAGAAGTACAGTCTCAGGCTGAGAAAACCCACCTCCTGCCCTTTCTTGAGGTCAGTAGGCTTCTGCTGTGGGGTGAGCTGAGTCACACTCTGGACTTCATTGACTATGCTGTGTTCACACCTAATCATTCAATGCCCTTCGAGCTTCTCTGGCATCCCATCTGGCCTCCAGCTTCCAGTCCAGAAAGCTTTGGGTTTCCTGCAGGTCCCAAGGCCTGCACCTGCCCACTCCATGGGGATCTCTCATACACTGAGATGCCCACATATAGGCCCAGACAGAAGTCCCAGATAACCACCGACTAAAATGGGAGCTGAGACTAGTAGGCACTTTCACATAGGTGTCTTAATTTTAAACTGAATCCCATCCTCATTTTTTGATCTTTATGTTTATGCATCAATCTTGGAAAACATGAGCTAACGCATCTTAAATAGTTTAAAAACAAGTATGGTGCAAAGGATGTCCTTTTGCTCACAGAATGGTGGTTTTTAAGTGGTTGAAGTGGAGATACTATCACCCAAAACTGGTGTGATTCATTCATTAAAATATAGAAAAGGGGAAAAGAAGGAAGTTTCAATTTCTATAGGTGCTCTCCTGAGGGCACCACAACCGAAAACGCTGCCTTGGTCTGTTATAACACACATTCTGGGAGAAACAAAATCTTATTTTGGATACATGGAGTTTTTAAGCCTTGAGGGAACCCTTATGGTCATGTAGGGTATTCTGATCTCCTGCATCACAGGCCACAGATTCTCCCCACAGAGCTTGCTTCAAGCACACAACTTCTACTGGACATTTTGCATGTCATTGTGGAAGACAAATATGTTAAACTGACTTTAAAACAAGTGGAGAACCTACCAGTATCATATCCACTAAGGTATATCAGTGCCAAAATAGCTTTTCTGTGTATTTTTTAATAGCAGTTGCCTCAGTTTCTACCCACTGGCTCTTTTTTTTGCTTTTTCTGGTATAGCAGTCTGTTCCCAGCAATGGCTTCCCCATGTAGTTTTCTACAAGCTCCTCTTAAATGAACTTCAGAGCTAAAGAGAACATTCTGTGATTCCGTGATTTCCCTGGGTAAATTAAATAATTGCATCTTCTTAGGTCTCTTTCTCAAAAAGGACATTCTCAAAACCTCAGATATGTCCCGTTACACTTTGCCAAAACCTTTCTTTCATTTTTTTTCAACCAGCTCTATTAAGGTTGGACACAGTACAGTTTCCACCAAATTAAGCTGTCTCCTTGATTATCTCCTACTCGTACAGTCAGGATCCTGTTCTGCCTTTTATCAATTGATTGACTAAGAACCCCCAGCAAATGACTCTGAAAGTAATTCGGTGGAGGAAGTCCTATTTTACTACATTCACACATGGAATTGCCATCATCATATTACTGAGAAGGGAAAGAGTTGCTTTATGAATGCAACAATATTTATCATACTGTATTCACCAAATTAATATTAAATGAGACAAGACCATGTCTAAAATTTCTTTTGCTCCTCTTTTTCCTCTATGCTTTAAGCCTTCTAAAAAAATATATAAATGGGTCCAGAAAGCAAACTAGCCGATATTCAAGGCTGTGTTAATTGGGCTCCCTGTCTCCCTGACACAGCAAGACATAACACTGTTTACAGCCAGATGCTAAGAATTAATTGTATCTGTGGCTGAATGGAAACCAGCAAGCAGCTTCAAACATGAATAGAAAAGCTGAGATACAGAGGTTATCCCTTTCATACGTCATATGACAACAAATTGGGAAATCTTCTGCATTTCCCACCAAGAAGCTAATTAAAATGAGGGGAAAAGGGAAAGACATTCTCAAAATATGTGCTGGAATTACGTAAACAATGAGAGAAAAAAACCCTCTGTGTTTGCACTTGGGAAAATAACAAAAAGCTGCCTATTTACTGCCAGTTCCCCTGGCCCCAGATGCTCTGTGCAAGGACCGCTGCTGGCCCAGATCTCTTCACACTTTACAATCAGTTTACCCAAGCTTAATATCAATAATTGCAATGGTGTCACTCCAGCTGGAGAGGCAAATCCTCCATAACCGGTTATCAAATATTTCCTCAGGTGCCTGATCTGCATGTAGGAAATGCTCATTATCAAGTGAACAGCATTCACTGGAGTATTACAGGATGGAGCTTCACTCCCGCCCTTTACCACCCCCATCTCCATCCCATTCTTTGGTCATCAGGACAACGTACTCCTGTACCCACCACCCAGATTGCAGTCTGTGGTAAAACAGCTCTTGGGTGAAAGCAGTCCTGTTATAAAATTGTTGACCGGGAAAACAGAAGAAAGTCAGCTGGCTAACTGATCGCGTAAAAGAATGATTAATGACAATATTTGAGCTATTTTCTTGCAAATAAGGTTATTGCGAAGGACACACTGAAATTAACTTTCTTCACTTACTCCATCTTTAGGAATTAATTACCAGTCCAGAAGGCAGGAGATAAAAGCCTGTGAAAACTACATAAGATATTGGGCCACAAGCCCAAGTCATGTACTGTGATACAAGCTCTCAAGTTGCATGATAGGGTAAAAAAACAAGGTGAAGGATAGCTATACAAAAGGCAAAGCTAGAAAGACTGCTGGATCATTGCTCCTGAGGCAATATCTTAAGGGATATGCTGAGGAGCAGATTCCTCTGGGCTAACAAGTGAATTTGGGAACCGTCACTGGCAGCAGGAGCTTAACTCAGAGCAGCAGAGGTAGCAACAGCAAGGGGAGCATCAGGACGGATCTCAAGCAAGAGTTGCATTGATCAAACTGAACCCCAAAGGGGACTGTGAGGGGTACGTGCACCAGGGAAAAGACCTCAAGAGAAGTGGTGTTTGTGGCAGGAGAGGAGCATGGCACATAACAAGACCTGATGTTCAGAAGATGCCTCCTAGGTAGACCATTTCCCCCAATTTAATGTCACCTCCCAGTGGCACGTTAGCACTGTCAACACTCCACGATTATCTGGCTATACATGGGTCCCACAGAGGGACCACTGCAGTCTCATCCCCTGGAGAAAAATATCCTTCAGACCCCAAAGTGCATAGGGAGAGGAAAATTTGGACATGTTGTGCAGTGTCTGAAAGGGAAGAGGGACAACACCAGTAGGAGACAGATACAGAGGCTCCAGCTATGGTCATCAATGAACACAGATATTATCAATGCACAGCAGGTCTGAGATTATTTGTGAATGCAGGAATGACTCAGTCAGTCCCACAGCAGAGGCTGTGTAGCTGATATATCCTTTACATAGAAGATAAAAGCTGAGAAAAAAGCCTACAGACCAAAAGACAAAGACAAAATCCAATGCAAACTCTGTCTGCAGGAGCAGAAAGGATCCAGAGGAAATTTTATCATTTGATGGATGCAAAAAACGAGTAATCTACTCTTCTTGGAGCCATTTTCAGAGAGATTTAAAGGCTTTGGAAGAGGGGAGTAAACACAATGCATACCCAGGATTCACAAACTGAAAAGATCAGTAAACTGGACCTACGCTTTGGATGCTTGGAGAAGAGACTGCAGATGAATAGTTTTTTCTGAGAAGCAGACTATTTGATGTGGACAGCCATGCTCTTTGTATGCCTGGGAAAGACTACCTGCTTCAGCAGAGATTTTAATGTCACGGTGGATCAAATCTCAAAATTATGAAACTGCATCCTTCCATGGACAAAGGAGAAACAGGAATTGTTATATCAGAATAAACACATTAATGAGGTGGACACTTGTCCGGTTCATTGGCAGATGAGCCTGGAAAATAAGAGATAGCAGCAGAAGCACTCACAAGGTCACCAACTGAAACAGAATCAGAACTTGAAATCTCCCATTGACTTCCATCTAATCCCTGCCCAAAATGTCTTTGAAACAATCTAGTCCAAGCTCAAGCGAGTGTTTAAACACAGGTTAAATATTAAAGCATTTAAATTCAGATGTCTAAAAGCATCTCTTTAACTAACAATTGCATGTCTGACTGTGCTATTTGGATTCCACGGCCCTTTTAACAAGCCACCCAAGGTCAGCAAGACTTAAAGACATCCTCGTTTCATCCTCATGTGCTGGATCTAGGCACACGTTACATGCATTTAAGAGTTTTGCTAACCTAAAGCTTTAATCTCCTTGTAGCTCACTCCTCACCTCAAGACCGGAGACAATAACATTTTCCTTCCTTCCACCATTTGTCTGTCTTGTTAATTGCAGCTTCTTTGGCTGCAAAGTCTTCAGTTGTGAGGACTGAAAATTCCCCAGAGCAAGAATTGTATCTCATTATCTGTTTTAATAATGCATAACAGGGGATTGGCAATATCCTAATACAAAAAAGCAAGATCAAACAAACAAAAATATTCTTTAACAAAATTAAACCCTTCTCAAATGTACAATCCTTGTTCCTCAAAAGATCAAAACCAAATGGTTTTTACAATAATGTATTCAATCTTCACAAAAACTATTTCATCTTTTGTTCTAAACAGCAAGAGCTGGCATATGTGTTTTCCTTTTGAATGGGGAAAGAAACTCTAAGATACCAGCTATAACCTGTCTATCTTCCTAAAAAATTAGAATTCTCAAATATACTTCTCTTCCTTTCCTCTGTGAACAGCCAGGAAATGTATCTCACCAGAATGTGCTACTTGAGGAAGAAGGAACGGCTCTTAAAAAAGCAATGAGCTCCACATGAATTCTCTAACATATCTATCGGTAATGCTGACTCATGATGTATTTACAAGCCATGTACATAGAATTTAATATGCAACATTCAAAGTACCAACATGTATGTTCAATAAAAGGGAAAAATGGAACATCTGACTGAAAGCTGAATTCAGATATTCTTGTCAATATGTACCCAGAATAAAATCCCCTAAAAGAATTTCAGTACGTCACTGCAAGCATAGGGAATTCAGTCTCATTTCTTTTCAGCAATACATTTCTCCAAGAGATTAAACTCCTCCTTAACTTTGATCATGTCCAGAAGGTCCTGATTGTCCTCTAGAGAGCCATCAGCTCAAGTATCCCTCCTTTGGGTGAAACACTAGGATACTGCAACAGTCCAAGTGAGGTATGGGCCACCAGTTTGGGTCCAAGCACTCCTCCTGGGCTTGTCCATATATGCCCCCTCTGCCCTTGTCTGCTGTCACTCTTCTCACCTACACGGATCCTTCTTTTCCTGTAACCCACACCAGCCATATATCCCTGTTGAGCCATGATGAGTGAAAAAATGTCATCTCCCCAAATAAGACTGATGATTTCTCTACTTTTTAAATTAAAACAAAATGGGGTGTATTTTGGCAGCTCAAAGCTGAGCATCAAAGCCCTCGGGAGGGTGCGTCTCTAGACATGATGTAGGGAATTTCGTACCCTCACTCATAGTTGTGGTTTCAAGGCTCCTAACAGCTTTGTGCAAAGCCCCTTTTTTTGGACCTTAAGGAATGGAGTTCTTTTGCTCATGGTCTCTACTTTGAAGGTATTTTGCCTCTGGGATAAAGCTTTTACCTCTGGGATGAGGATTAGCCCTGATCCTTCCTCTGGTATTTTTTTTTGTCTGCAAATATTCCTGAAAGGTACTGGCCTGTTCAGTCGAGGAGCACTGGCAGGGCTGAGCCCTCTGCCTGCTCTGCACAGTCCTTGTACCGGTGGCGACGTGGTCTCGTAGCTAATCCTACTTAAGACTAACTTTGACTAAGAATACATAATTTCCCAATAGAAGTACACCATTTCCTGACACCCAATATCAAAATGAGTCAGCCATCAGAGTCATTGTTGCTCTACTTAATGCCTCCCACCCAGGATGCTAATGACTGAAGCTATGGAAGTACCCATGCAATAAGGAAGGAAATTGGGGCATAGAGACTGAGGTGTGCAAAGAGGCATAAGAAAGACTGCTGATCTTTTCCCAAAAGCCACCGTCCCTTTCAAAGCTGTAGCCTACACAAACTGCCCAAACCCACTCTACAAGCGAGCAAGAGCAATACCTAATTTCAATTTCTAGAGTTAACCTACGTTAGCTGGTGTCCTGAGAGGTGGTGTCTGCCACGATGCAGAGCTTGAAAAATTCACTTCCACTCCTACCTGCATCTCACAAGCTTGGAGGCACCCGAGGAAAAGAATTTTCTCTTTCTGTTACACACTGCCTTCCTATGAAATGCCCATTGGAAAAACCTTGCAAAGGAGGGTTATATAAGAGCTAGAAATTATTATTATTTTTATTACTACTGGAAGTCCTCCAGACAGGCTTGATAGCACTGCACAATACAGCACTGAGCAGTCAAAAAGAGGTTTTACACCAAGAAATGTCCTTAAAACAAGCTCAGTGATGAAACACCAACCTGTCACATTTTGCTTTACCACTTCATGATCGCACGTAGCACAAAAAATATTAATTAATTCCCACAGCAGCAGGAGGGGAGGAACTGCCAGTTCAGATCAGCCCTTAGGTCTCCGTAGTTACAGCATTTCGTCTCCCACAGGAGGGTTCAGAGGAAAGTATAAGAAATCTCACAGCTACCCAGAACACGGGAATCTAACCTCAAGGAAATTCTCTTTCTAACCTCATGTTATTCAGAAGCTAAAGCTAAAATGATGAGGCATTGGTCCTTACCCAGGGCAGACAGGCAGTACCTTGTGGATCTGACAGCTAAAGGAGTCAGGGATGGTAAATTGTCTGCCTGAGGCACTCTGGCCATGTTTATATTGAGGAAACTCCCTACAATGTGACCTCATCAGTGGAAAATCTGTAATGCAGTCGTCTGCACTGGCTCAGGGCAGGGCTTAAACTGCTGCAAACCCCACTCGAGTCTGCTTTCAGATTAAAAGACATCACCTATGTGTACAAACTGCCTTAGGGACGGCACAAGCCACAGCTCCCAGCACCAGCACCTTTTGCTCAGACCCTCACGGGACCTCAGTGCCGTGCTTGATCGGCCAGAATCCCAGCAAAATCCTGGGCTAATTGGGTGAGATGTTGATTCAGCTGAAGGAAGCTCATGTTGTGATATATCCTATTGTAACCGAGTGATGCAAAGCAAGTTCCTAGGATGGGAAAAGCATTCCTTTCCTTACCGTTCCTGTCATCCACACGCTGTGCAGCACTGCAGCAGCGAGCAACAGGCTGGGCTGTGTCACAGGGAAACCCCTCTGCTCTCGTCACAGATTTATGGCTGCCCGTGACAAGCAGATGTATCTTTAGCTTTGGCTAGAGGATGCTTGTGAGGCTGTCTAAATAATTCATCTCTAAGAGCTCGTGTCAGCCTTTCCAAGGGCACGCTCCAGCGAGAGCTGCCTCCTGCA
Source organism: Tringa tobata (assembly GCA_033628505.1). NCBI lineage: Eukaryota > Metazoa > Chordata > Aves > Charadriiformes > Scolopacidae > Tringa > Tringa tobata. Next base: position 2,676,255 of record JAHREE010000188.1, read on the forward strand.
GCTCGCAGCCAGACGTCCCCAACGGTGCAGAAAGCAGCCTCGAGCTCGGGTTGAAAACGTGCATCGAGACCAAGGCAGCTCGTCCCACTGCATGGCAAACACCAGGCACAACGAATAAATCCAAACGCCTGGAGACAGGCCCTTGTCTTGCCTTGCTCCTGGTCTGCAGTGCTGCTGCTCTCTTGCTATTTGCACAACAAACGCAGCCCTGATCTGCTGGATGCGCTGGAATCGATACTGCGCTTTGGCAGCGATGCACGGTAATGAAAGCTAAAAGAAGATAGCTGGGGCTTCCCAGGAAAACAGAAAGCTATTCTATCACCATCAGGACCCCACCGGTAAGGGATTGTTAACAAGATGATAATAATTTCTTCATTGAGTCTGTAAAGGGAGCTACAACAGGTTTTTTGAGATGACAGTAGACTGGACATAAGGATTTCAAACGACGGACAATCTTCCCCACCCTTACTAAGCCACTTTGACACTTCCAGCCAGACCAGCTGCATTGCACCCATTTCACAAATGACTACGTTCAGAGTCAAAGAAGCAACTTTTGAAGGTCACAAAGCGTATGTGATGGGGGAAGAAAGATGTTCTCCACCTTGGTCCTGTTTCTAAGCAAGCATTCAAACACGGCCAGCAATTCTGTATGTGGCACCGCACCCTCTGCCCCCTCAAAAACCACCCAGATTTCAGCATCTTTAAGTGATGCAGCTGTGGAGGGAATGATAAGTACTACCTGGGCAGTACCCTCAGCTCTTTCCATCTTGTGCCACAAAGCTCTTACCAGCACATCCCAGAAAGAAAAACAGCTTAATGGACAGCAATAAATATTCAAAGCAAAAAAAAAAAAAAAAAAAAGAAAAATCAGGATGAATTGGTTGATGAAGACATTGCCTTCTAGCTAACAAACCTGGACTAGGTTCACAGGAGAACAAAGCCCCACCGGCAAACTCAGGGGATTGATTTTGAAAAATTCAGCTGCAGATACATTTTTTTTCTTTCTGGCATTTTTGCCTGCCTCGTCCCAGGCAGTCCATTTTCATGCACACAGTGTCTGCGGAGCTACATGGCAGGGAAACCCCCATCTGCTCCCCTTGGATTTACACTCAGCCGTGACAAATGACTTCAGCTTCAACTTTCTGCTAGGAGATGCATATAGAAAATGGGGTCAAAAAGGCTCACTTTAAATTATTCATTGTGAAAAATTCACCCTGGCTCTTCTAAGCCTGTGCAGCCAAAGAAGAACCACCAGCTCCCTGGAGCCAGAAGAGCTGATCGGTGCGTTCGCTGTGCTGCCTATAGCTCTGCTCTATATGAGGGATGGCAAATGCGGCACCACAGCAGGGGTGTGGGAGTGGGGAGATCTGGATTACTCTGTTCCGAGCACCAACTGTCTCCGTGTGTCAGCCTGGGAGACTCAGAGGCATCGATCTGGAGATCAGAAGGGACTGGGTTGAAGCTGGAAAAGCTCTGCAGTGAAATCCCTGATCCACGCAACGTGAGAGGTCAGACTAATTGATCGTAACGGGGGAAATGCAGGAAAATCTCTGAGGGACTATTAGGATCATCTGCCCCGATTTCGTGGTGTAATGCAGCAATTAACACACATTTTTTCTGGAATCCATTCAGTTATTTTTTGGTTAAGCCAAAGAGAGCTATTCTCAGTGAAGAGACTGGCAGACAGCACTTGGGTGCACCTCCTCGGTTAATCCATTATAGCAGTTAATCATTCACACTCTAAATACATAGACCTTTCCTTCAGTTCAAACTGTGTTGACATGACTTTGCCTGTCCCTGTATACAAGGGCCTCACTCCCCACTTCTATTCTAATTTTACTGCAGCACAGTACTTCTCCACTTACTGGTGGAAATGACATACTAACTGCGAAAAGACAGAAGAAAAACTTCAAGCGAAAAAAAAATGCAAAGGAAAACAACATTTGGGCACTGATGGAAGCCAAAAAGTTTTAAGTCAGTTAGTACAGTTGTTGCACCACAACATGGTAAAATCACAGAGTCGTCTAGGTTGGAAGGGACCTTTCAGATCATCAAGTCCAACAACTAACCTAAAACTGCCAAGTCCACCACTGAACCATGTCCCCCAGCACCATATCTACCCATCTTTTAAACGCCTCCAGGGATGGTGACTCAACCACTTCCCTGGGCAGCCTGTTCCAATGTTTGATAACCCTTTCTGTGAAGAAATTGTTCCTAATACACATCCTCAACCTCCCTTGGTGCAACTTGAGGCCATTTCCTCTTGTCCTATCACTTGTTACTTGGGAGAAGAGACCAACCCCCACCTCTCTACAACCTCCCTTCAGGCAGCTGTAGAGAGCAATAAGGTCGCCCTTCAGCCTCCTTTTCTCCAGGCTGAACAACCCCAGCTCCATCAGCTGCTCCTCATAGAGGAGACCCCTCACCAGCTTTGTTGCCCTCCTCTGGACACACTCCATCACCTCAATGTCTTTCCTGTAGTGAGGGGCCCAAAACTGAACACAGTATTCTAGGTGCAGGTAGAGGGAATCCTCGTGAAAGGATGTGTTAGACTGGGAAATTCTGGGGCTATAAAATCAAGTGTATTTAAACTACAGCAGAGAGATTGTTCATACTGTCATGTATTTATCTGGTTTGTTTGGTATTTATGTAGACTCACTCTCCTTCCAGCTGTCTTCCTCTTTCTAGAGGTATTGATTGACTCTCTCATTTTTCCTCAGGCTCCACATAATCTTTTACAAGCATCTTTTGTGACACAATAACCTGATTTCAGTTTATTTGTCCAAGCAAATGGTGTGTCTGCAGTTTGGTACCTGGCAACTCTAAATTGAGCAACTGCTTTGTATAAGATAGGAAGTTATTAATGTTAATTGGGAAATTGCAAAGAGTCATTCCAAAGTTCCAGCAACTGCCAGGGTTGTGATAGCTCCACAAACCCTTCATATCTCAGTGTCAGTTTCTTATAATTACGCTATTGAGTGCCATTACTAATCTTGTTTTGATGAATTTTAGTACATGTATATGCTTTCACCTCTGCTTATGTTATCTTATTTTGTGCATCAAGATAGATGAAGTCCTAAATAATAAAAGTTGGGGAGGAGGTTTAAACAGATAGAAAAATCTCATTTTCTTGGCAACAATCTCTTGCTCATTTTTTGCCTGGGTCCCCTTTTTGGAGACCCAAACCTGGAAGACATTGATTACAGGGATGTGCTTAATTTTAAACCTACCTATAAGTTTTGAAGAGGTCCACTCATGCACCTTAAGCTGTTAAAACGGAACGAAAGCAAAGCTCAAGTTGAGTACTTTACAGAGCTGGCATTCAAACACTAATATCAACAAGCATATAGACTTGTCCTTGGGGTTACAGAGGGGTGTTGTTGTCTTTTAATGACTTCAAAATAAGTATTTCCTGTAAATGGCTATTTTATAAATGAGGTACAAGATAAGGAAAGTAGAATCAGAAAAGTTATTCCAAGCATAAACATTAGAGGGAAAAAAATGCGGAATCTCAACTTCTCCCAGCATTCAAAATCACTCCCCTATATGTTGTATTTATGAATTTATGAATCAGATAATAAGTCCTATCAGTACAGTCCATCAAAGGGGCTGGACAGGCAAAGGTAATATCAGCCCTGCATTGAACATCATCAGTAGCGATGGGAATTAACATTAGAAACAACCTCACAACCTTTCAGGCTTATACTTTGGGAACTGGAGCCTGGTCTTGGAGGGCAGGGAATGTCCCCAGTGCCATTCATTTCAGTAGCAGCTGAAGAAATTAAATACCCTCTGGGTGGCCTGACTCTGTGCATGAGGTTCAGCTTTTGCATCAAATTGAGAGCGCAGGAAGGAGGGAGAGAAAATAATGCTATAATGATGGCCACCGAATAGGCTCTATTTACTCTCCTGGAACTACATAAATACCAGTCCACAGTCAGCTAAATGCATTGCCTGCTCAAACATTTTTATAAGCATGAAATTTACTCAGCTGTACCCATAACTTAATAGGCCAATTATTGATAAGAATACATCGTCTACACCAGGATTAAGAGCTAAACATAGGCTTTCTTAAAAACGCATCAAGAAATTAAAACGCTATGTGGTCGTCACTGTTAATAGTATGAAGGCAATGCCTAGAGACATCAGCTTAGTTCAGAAACAAGCATGCCAGGAGCTGTATAAATTGAGGACAGGGCAACGTACTCCAGAACAGGCTGAGAACATCAGAAGAGGCAGAAAAATACCGGGGAGGGAGAGCAGGTAGCGGGAGAGCTGCAAGGAGAGCTGCAAGTTTCATTGAAGTGTTGTAAATTGTCTAACCATGGGTTAAACAGAAAGAGAGTGGACGTTGATAGGAAGGCAAAGGGGAGCCTAAAGTGTAAAGAAGCAATGATGAATTAGAAAAGACCACAAGGAAGGAAATGGGATTACTGGCAAATAGAAAAAACAAAGTGAACTGTTAGTTGAACAGTCAGGAGCTGAGATAAGGACAGTCCACCTTCCAGCACAGAAAGCCTTACGGGAGCACACACAGCACAGACCAGAAGATCATGCTGGTGATTTCTCACCAGCCCACGGACTGGATGTCCTGGGAGCCTGGGGAGGGTCTGAACAGATTCACTTTTGTTAAGATCCCACAGGCTCTCACACAATCCCAGGTGCCTCGTTCCCATTGCCTTTTTTAAGCTCCCCAAGTCTCTGAGCCTAGTAGCGCTTCTGCTTACTTAGCAGTTGCTTTTCCTCCCTCAGCTGTCACACTCCTTCCGTGCCCTCCTAAGGGTGCCTTCCTCAGCTTTCCTTATGTCCTTTCTGTTCTGTTCAGTGAGACCTAAACCTCACAGTGCAGCTTCTCTTCTCATCATGGAGAGGTGGGAAGTTCATCACGAGTCACACACATTGCCTCCTGGCAACAGGAGGATGCTTGAACTACAGGACAGGCTGCGTAACTGCTTGTGTCTGTGATGCAAATCACCTCCCATCACCAGCATCTCAAGTCCCCAGTGGACAGCTGTTTGGAGGGAAAATTAGGAATCCTCCTCAAATGACATGTGATAAAGTGTGTAAGTGCTGGAGCCTGAGCAGGTCACTTCATTGCACCAGCTTTTCCAGTGCTTCTCTGCAGGGGCAACCTGAATCATGAAATCATAGAATGGTTTAGATTGGAAGGGACCTTAAAGATCATCTAGTTCCAACCTCCCTGCTCCAGGTAAGCACCAGGTTGCTCAAAGCCCCATCCAACCTGGACCTTGCTCTTGGCCTTGTTGAACTTCCCGAGGCTGGCACGGGCCCATCTCTCAAGCCTGCCCAGGTCCCTCTGGATGGCATTCCTTCCCTCCAGCCTGTCAAGTGCACCACACAGCTTGGTGTCATTGGCAAACTTGCTGAGGGTGAACTTGGTCCCACTGTCCATGTCACCAACAAAGATGTTAAACAGCACCGATCTGACCCCTGAGGAACTCCACTTGTCAGCAGTGGTCATTTGGACATTGAGCTGTTGATTGTGTCTCTGGTCTGCTACCAATAAAACAAGGCTGGATTTTTCACTGATCTTTCTCCCTTTGTCTTAGTTGGGACTGTGTTGGGGGCTTTTGGCACAAGACTGTATATAACTATGTGCAGCACTAGCTTCGGAGACCGTCTAAGCTTGTTTTCCTACTGCGTTACAGGATTTGCTCCAGAACCTACTGCATCAGGGACCACCTTCCCAGGCACATCTTGGCTCATGTCATCTTTCATCTCCCATTTGGGAACAAATAGCAATCACAAATGACTTTCAGGGAACATAAGAAAGGATGAGTGATTGTCATTTTAAGGGAGTCCTGAGATGTAAGGCACTGGGCACATAATTATGCATGCCGATCACCATGCACTGTATGAATGCAGCTATTTAATTTATTCATTTGCATATGCATTAATCCACATTATGTATGAAGAAGTGGTACTCACAGAGACAAATTAAGCATGCGATACAATGGCTAAATTGTTTAAATAACATGAATGTTTATCATTCAGTTCCCTGTGTGTAAGACAGGGCTGTTAATAATTAGTTTCCTACCTCCAAAAGAGCATGCATGTTAATTAATTAATAGTTGCAAAGCACTTTGAAGTTGCAAAGCACCATAAGAAAGCTACCCATTATTATGTATAGTAAGTGTACTTCCAAATGAAATAATTTGCCTATTTAAAACCATTCCCCTCCCAAAATCCCCTAGAATCCCTTACCATAATATTAATTAGCATCTAATAAAAAAATATGTGTTTAAATATTCATTTGGAGTTTCAGAAGCAGAACTGTTTTCCCATCCCCAGTGTGCCAAGGATAAGACAGAGTGGCATATTCAAGTACACGTAGAAATACAGTTGTATGTGCCAGGTACCACAGACAGGGAGAAGAAAAAAGCATACAAGAGAAGAGGGACTCCAGGCTTATATTGTGTTAATGTGGACCAAGAGATCCAGGTTTAACCAGCAGCTCTGTGCTGAATTTCTCTGTGACTTTGGACATGTCTCGTGACCTATAGGTTGGGATGCATCAGCCAACTCACTACTGCAGCCCCCAAAAGCAAAAGGGTTGCATGAGTAAACCAGCCAGGGTACCTTGGTTGTCAACAGAGAGGCTGCTGCTTCGACAGCATAATCCAACCCAGCATCCCATGCACATGATGAGTTGCTCCTTTGAGGTGCCAAGATCTCTCTGGGAGGTGCTCCTGACCCCATCAGCCTGAAACCAAGACTGGGGCTCCATCTTTCCAGTTTTCCTCAAACACAGTCTCAAGATGTACCAGAAAACAGCTCTGGAGCTTTATCTCGTGTCATGTGGTAGCACACACCACGGATATACTGCCCCTTATCTTTGGACTTCAGGCCTCAAAGCTCATAATGTACAATACTCTGGTGATTTGCTGTTACCTTACAAGGAACAGTGTCTTCTTCTAAATCTCATCTTAGGTGAATATTTACCTAACATAAGAGAAATTGCATCAAATACGAACAGTCGCCCAAGCTACCGAGACCTAAACAGCTAAGCAGGCCCCCAAAAGCCTGCAGTAGCTCTAATTTGCTGCTGCAGGAGCACTCTGCAAAGAAAACAAGCACCACTACAATGCTTCTCTGCTGCCCGAAGGAGGAATTTGATGTCCAGGATGCTGAAAAGAACACTTTCAGACTGGAAGCTTACGGGATTCACCTTCTCAGGATTTCCTGTCCCTTCCAGGCTCTGAGAAGGAACTAAAGAGCTATGTGCTGCAATGAGAAATGAGAAATGGGCACCTAAAATCTTTTGAAACCTGGGGTAAAGTCCTCCAGGCTGATGAGCCCCGATCAGGGAAGTGTGTGAAGGTTACCCCACTGATTCCAGAGGCACCCACAGCCTCTGGCTTCAGTGCTCTTATATTTCCCAGCTATAACACAATAACACGGTAGGAGTAAGCTCTCCTAAATCTGCCACCAACTCACTCAGCAACAACAAAGAAGCCACTTCAACCCTTTGGCTCATACTTCCACATAAACGAGGAGAACTAGGTACTACCTGTTATCAGTTTCTGAATCCCAATGGAGAATTAAGTGACCTGATCCATAGGCATCATATTCATTATAGGTGACCTCACTTGAGGTCCCTTTTTTGGGTGGGTGCAACCAGTAATCAAACTTCCTCAGATATTGTTAAAAAAATAAGTAATTTCTTGAAATAGAAAATCTTCCACCTAGCATAATGTAGCTGAATACTAGATCTCATCTTGATGGACAAAGAAAAATCAATTGATGACCTAAAAATGAGCAGTTGCTTAGATACTGATGATTATGATGGTGATCTGATTACATTTATTGTGTGAAAACAGAACACACCAGTGACCAGCAGTAAAAAGAATTTTTGAAAGGACTAATTTTTGTGAGCCTAGTGAGATAAGACAGCATCACTGGCAAGGACACAAATTTAAAGCAAGAAATCCTAAGAGAAGACTGCAGTAGGAATTGTTCTCAAATTTCCTACTGGAGGCTCCAAAAGCCACAGTCCCCCAGTCACGGCAGCATGGCATTCCAGCTCTGCTGGAAAAATATATCCTCTTAAATATCGAAAAGGGATCTGGAAGTGTCAGTAAGGCATTAATTTTTATATATTTGTAGAGTCAGGCAGAAAATGAAAAGGAAATGGCAATTAATATAAATTACAAAACACATGACTGGTAATGGGGAAATGAAGGGAACAATGAAATGACCAATACAGCTAGAAATAATTATAGCATATTTTTCAATGTGAGTTATTGCTACAGGCGCTCAGCAAAACTGTTCTCAGGCAAGTAGAAAAACTAGAAATTTTCAAAGGGTGGTTATTTTTGTCTGTATATCAAACTGAGAAGGAATTTTATACCGAGGGTGGAACAGAAAGATTGCCATCTGTGATGAAAAGGGAATGTGAGGTAGCTTTTGCTAAAATTAAACATTTTTTAAAAACAACAGACACATATCTTGCACCAAGAGCCTTTAAGGGATAAGGAACTCTCAGTAAAGTTAATTTCAAGAAATCTTGGGAAACAAAGAAAATTTCAAATGACTGCAGGACTACCAACATCATTTAAATATTGAAAAGTATAAAAGGAATGAACCAGGGAATTAAAAACCAACCAAGCTGATGCCGATCCTGGGTAAATAATATAATGCTGATTTTTTAGACTACCCCAACAAAAAAAATTAAGCAAAAGCATAATTAAACCCTTCAGCATGATCTCATGGCAAGTGCATTTTCCAAGCTACCTCTTTTTAAAGAACAATTGATCAATTAATTATAGTGCTTGTATTTAAAAGCATGTGACTTAGTACCACACAGCATTTTGACTTTAAAAACTTGCAGTCACATACAATAAATGGGTTACAATTGGCTTACTGGCAGATCTCAAAAGATAGATGTTAATGGGAGATATTTTTTAGAAGTTCCCAAGATCTGGTTCTTGGTCTAGCACTGCTTTTATTTTCATCACTGCAGTCACTGATAGATTGTCTTTCCCAGTCAAGCCTGCAGTGATGCACAGATCAGTAGGTAGAAAGTTACCGCTACAAAATACGTCAACTGCCACAGCTACAAAACCAGCCATGAACCCAGATAAGGTGATTCAGATGGAAATTCCTCATGGATTAGTGTCACAATATGAGGTCTTGCTGCAGTAATAAAAAGGGGGATGTGCAATTTATAAGAAGAATAACAAACAAATGTGAATATAGATAGAGACAAGCTAAGAAGAAATAGGTTTCAAATAGACATGGAGGAAGACTCTGACAGGAAAGGTAATGAAATGGAGGTAGATGGTCTAAGGCATTATTCACTCAACATGATTTCAGATATTTTAAGAAGAGGTTGGACAAATACCTTTCAGAAATGACAGAGATATGTTAATGTACTTTGGTTTCTGGTTTAGGGGTGGAGTAGATGACCAGCTAAGGTTCCACCCAATCTTAGATTTTGAGGTTATATTGAGTGTAGGGGAGACTGTCTGTATTCTCCAGAACAGACCTACTCCCACTGTTCAGAACATTAAAAGATTAGGAGGAGTTCAAGAAAGTGTTATAAAAAGGTAAAATTATCAGAGGTTTCAAACAGCTTTCCTCCCAAAGTCCATTTCCTTCCAAAGTGGAAAAATTACCTTCTAAGATGGTTTAATAAAATTCGACTCCAAAGGAGAGAAAAGGTTATTTTTCATATGTTTTTCTCAGCTCTACCTCACTACAGTGGCTTTTTAATGTTCCTAAACTCCACATGACGTCTAGTGAAGCTTGTTAATAACACAGGATAATCATCCACTGGATTCTAATGAAATTTTAGAAGCTATTAAAAAAAAAAAAAAAAAAGATTAAAATATCCTGGATGCCTATTAGTTACTTGGGGTTTCTTCCTTCTCTTTCTCCATCAAATCATTGGTCCCAAACTTAACACAAAGGGGCTAGTCAATCACAGTCATTTTTATCCTATCTCTTTGTCATCATTTATCTGCACAGCTTTAAAAACAAAAGCTGTACGTGGCAGCGTCAGATGCTTCCCCTTTGTGCATTGCTCTCATCACCTGTCGCGTTTCTCTTGTTAAATCTTTGATGGGAGTCTTCAGCACTCCTGCAAAATGATTTATGCATTTTCCCCACCTCTGCAGCTACCTTGTGATAAGAACAAGAAGAAATCAAGGAGGAGGCTGTAATTAATGCATTTCCACTGTCTGAAATTAGTGCCGTAAAATCAGTGCCCAGCCTTGTCACGAACATAAAGCAACTTTGTCTCTGCTGGCAGAGCAGCACGGTTACAAACATGGATTGCTCTGGCCATGAATCATCAGTGAATCCCAGTCACACCTTAGCCCGTGTCCAGGATTAATTCTGCACTTTATGGCAAAGGAAGACTATAAATCTGACATCTGCACAAAGATAATCTGTTTGACTGATCCCTTCCTAAAGCTGAGTCTTAGCTTCACTGAACAACACCGTGCACTGAATCCTTCAGATGTGAAGTTAAATTGAAAAAAAAAGTGAATTTGTCCCATTAAGGTTATCACTCAGAGGAAATACTAATCTGTTCTAAGTAATACAAAAAAGTTGGAATCAAGGATAAAAGTGTCTAAAGAGGAGATGTTAAAGGAAATCAATTAAGCAAAGAGCAAAACATCACCAGATTTATACCTGGAGCCTCTTCAAACAGTTTGGAGGCATTCATAATGGAAAATATGGGAATTCATAGGAGAAATTATGGGAAATCATAAAGAATTCACAAGGAACTGCTAATCAGAGGCACTCACTGACACCACCTCAAGGTAGGTTATGAACATCGTAGTCTGCTTTTGTAAAGCAGGTGAACCAAGACCTGTAGGTTTTACTGGAGATGCAGGTGAGGTGCCACTGGCTCTGCTTCCCAGCACTCGGATTACAGAGCTGGATGGAGTATCCGGTGTTTGGGCTCCAACACATGCCAGAGCCTCCTCCAGAGGAGCAAAGATTAGCTTTGACATTTCCAGTATCTTAAGGTATAAAGTAAGAAAAAAAGCAATCCTTATATTTTTAGGCACTCTTCCTGCCTATGTTACTTTTCCTGTAATAAATCATATGGGAAAAAAAAAAAAAAAAAAAGCCAAGTTTAAATTTAACTAACTGTTTTCAAGAAACCTGTAAGAGGAGCAAGTGTATCCATTAACAAGGTCTCTCACGCCCCACAGTTCTGTTGTCTCTCTTATTTGTTATAATCATAAACTGGGCAGGTGGGAGGAGAATCCTTATGTTCTGTGCTCATGCAGGAAAATTAGAAGCCTGCTCTTGATTGAGGACTTAAAAACTCTGGTGTCAATAAATCACAAGACAGTAAGAGTCTGTCTCAGTTAACTTTTGGGTCATATATTATAGAATAAGGTGGCAAAAATGGCAGAGAGGTCCAAAGTATGTCACAAGGTTGGATTTTGGGTCTTTTCCCCTTAGATCCACAAATATTATCTTTTTAGTAAACCGTTAAGATAGAAGATGACTGCTCCCTTTAATTATGCTGAGAAAGTGAGGAATGGGGGAAGCAGAAGAGCTGTTTGAACTGAAAACCAGCATTGGCAAAAGACAGAAATGAATATACACAGACTGCGCATAAATATAGATATGGAATTGAAAGGTTTTGAGCCACTAAAATAGCAAAAGCCTTGAAGAGCCTTCAAATAGCAGCCGTGGGAGCAAACCAGCGGGATCCGTGCACCCGGCAGTGATGTGCAGATGTGCCCAGGCTCTCTGTACGCTGTTCGCTCTTGGGAACTGCCTGCCTACAGAAGCACGGACCTCGGTTCAGGTTAATTTGCTGAAGTATTTCAGCCTTTTTGCTTCCTTCTCAGCCTCCTTCACGGCCCCTGTAGAGCTCCATTCTCAGCTGTTACTGACACCTGAGCTCATCATTCAAAACTAGTGCCAGTCCAGTACTGCACTGCAGTCCTGTTCTGAGTCCAGTATGGACAGCCTCTAATTAGCTTTCACAAAGACTTTATTCATTTAAGGAAAAGATCACATTATGTTCCTGCCTCAGATAAAAGAGGACAGAACTCAGTCCTTGCAAAGATTTCCTTCCTGTCCTGGATTCTTACATTGCTGGCTGCTCCTTTTCAGAGAAACAAATTAAAATCTCCTTCATCCCAATCTCTTTGTCATTAGCTTGCCAAGGGAGTCCAAGAGCTATAAGGTCTCTCCTGATGACAAAATGAAGGCAGAACTTTCTGAGAGCACGAGGGAAGGATCCAATTTTACCCCATGGCTGTACAACGTGCAGTCCTCATTCAGCAGGACACTTGCCAGGTGCTCCTGTAATATCACACAAGTCAACGGGATATTGTCTCACACATTATCTACTGAACAGACTTGTCACTTTTTCCACCTAACTGCATCAGCTATTTCTCCTTCTGCCCTCATAATCTCACCCACACCATTTTTTTTAGACTATGAACCTGTTATGTTTCAAAAAATTTCTGCATTTTTGCTCTTCTGGAAAAATACAATAGCAGCAGATCTTCACAGGCACAATCAGAATTGAGTCCCCAGGAGAAATTAGAGGATTAAGATTTCTTTTTTATCAAAGTTTCTTTTTTTTTTTTTTTCCTTAAAAAGAAGCATATTTGAGAGAGCTGGATGTATTCATTTCCCAGTTTTCTGTCTTGGAAAGCTTATACATACATCTCTGTGACTGCTTGGAAACGTAAACTTTCCAAAGGCAAAAAGAATAAATAAAGAAGATTAGCATATAGGTAAAAAGTTGCTATAATTATCACAAAAGGGCTCTTGTGGTTTGGACTGCAAGAAACACTGCAAGTATCTTGGGATCTCTACTAAAACTGGGAGTCAGCACCACTAAGAGATATTTTCTAAAATATAGGCAGGTCAACTGTAATTCAAAATTCAATAAACAAATGTACTGAAATTTCTTTTAAAGTGTATATGCCTAATAGTGGTAAAATAGAAACACTATAGGTCTAACGGGATATTTATTTTTTTTTTCTAATTGGAAGCTCACACAAAAGAAAGATTCATCTGGAAATGGCTTTGCAACTTTTAACTCCTAAATTAGTGCTAGCATCAACAGCTATGAAACTAATTTTTTTTTGTAGAAGGATCCCTGTGCTTTCTCCAAACGCTAAGATACAGGACATACCAGCAGAATATAAAAATATTTCAAAGCCTGTGCTTTTCCATCTTAACAAAGGCTGTTTTATAACACAGAGGAAAACTGAAATATTTGACTGATCTTTATATAATCTGCTTATTTTCAATACCTACCTTTTCAGCTTTCCTGGCTATAAATAGTCCTCCCTCACATGACACAGCGTACCCACAGATCCCTTGCCTCTCTACACGCTGTAGGTACCCAAAGGAGTCTGAAGGAGCGGTTCACAAATCGTTCCTGAGCTACCCGAGTTTGAAGAAGAATAGGGGCACACACATGGGCAAGAGGAAGAAGAAACCAGGGAGGAACTATGTGCTCCAGAGGGCAGTGATCTGGCAGGCATGGGGATGACTACACCAGGTCTACCCTCTGCCGTGGGACCCGGTGCGGACGGCAGAGCACACCACACCGACAGGGCTTGCTGGGAAGAGACTTTTCACAAAGCCATAATTAGCATTTGTAACAGCAGTTACAGTCAAGACCTCCTTAGAAAAGATGCCCAAACCTGTTTTCAATAAAAGCATTTTAATTGCTTTAAAGGTTTTATTAAAATCCCAACAGGCCAATTACGGTCAATTGTTTCCAGCCTCTACCTGCCTAGTAATCGCTCAGTTCACAACGGTGAAAGATATGTGCTCCATCACATGCTCTCCTTTCCCTCTCTCTGGTAACCACATTTTTTACTCACTACTGTTCCCCAGGTAGTCTAGCAAATTTGGATTATCAACCTCTTTTGCTAACAATGTTCTACCTTACATTGAATTTAGCTGCTCATCTGTCAAAGGGTTTATGCCGTCTAAAACAACAAGGAAAGATCCCTCCCCAAAGAAAATACCTCATGCCCAAGAACACTTTATATCCAGAAAAAAATCGATTTATAGAAAACAATATGTTTGAAAAAACACTGGTAATTTTAAGCAGGAAATAAAAATTCCGGGTAAAATATTCTTTGGATTGGAGGCTTACCACTCCTACTGTGGAAACAGCTAGCAAATCCTCACAATTCACACAACCACCCATTCAGCTCTTCATGCCATGGCAACAATGTCATTAAATTAACCGTCCTGTCAAACAGAAGAGGCTGGTGAGGAAGCACTACCCGGGGTTGCACCAAAGGCCCGCGGAGAGCAAGTGGGGTCACAGGCAGAGGAGCCACAGCGAGGTGCTCCAGGGCTGTGGCACTGCTCAGAGGGACCGTCCCCTGCTTTGGCTCAGCCGTCGTACCCCCTTCAACCACACCACAGCCAGAAAGGGTCCCGAGAGGTGACAGGAATACAGTCATAGGGATAGCTGGAGGTGACTAAAAGAAGCGCATAAGGGGAGATGACAACCTGCAAACACCTCTCCCGTCTGAGATGGAAAGGACTCAGTCTGTGCCCTGCAGGTCTGTGAGTTCACAGGGGCGACCCTGTTTCTATCCGTGGCAGTGCCCGTACGAGTACGTTGCACACCAGGAAAAATGTTTGACAGTTACTATCCACAGTGAGACATTGGCATTGAACTATAGTCCTGGAAACTTCTACCTCCATCATGTTTAGTAGTGGAGGATAACGGCTGCTTTAATGGCATTGCCATAACACACCAAAATGGAGGGAAAAAAAACCACCATAATTTACTTTACTATAATGTGTGTTATCCAGCCACATTGTTCAACACCAATAGAGTCATTTGTGAAATCAGTGGTGACATTCAAAATGGCTACACTTCCAAGTTAAAGCCGTGCGTAGATAGATACACTGAGCAGGTCCTCCTGGTGCCTTCGCAGTTTGCCAAGTCAGAAGCGTGGCATAAAAGCTTTCTGTGCCTTGGAAGATTTTGGGCTTTTTTTGGAGAGAGTTTTTTGGGGTTTTTTTAATAGCTAACTACTACAAAAAATGCTGGGAATCCAAAGGACATTTTATCTAGCTCACTTTTAATGTTTTTCAACTGTTGTCTCCAGAACAAGCTCTCTTTATTAATTCCTCCACAACCAGCAATTTTCTAGCCAGAGATTTAAATAAACCCATGAGCAGCGGTGTGCCATATTGGCATTTCTAAAATTAGTTGCACACTGATAATTCTGATTTCCAGCCTCTCCTCCTCCCTGTGGCAGTCAGACTACAAATACAACGGACACAGCTCTGAGAGATGTTGACAGGCAGAATGTCTTATGGCTTTGTTAGAAACATGTTTTTTGTGTTTATGCCACTCCAGGCCTCTGCAGTAAGCTCATTTCTTGGTTCACTCCATTTTCACCAGAAGACCCAGCCAATTTCCAGCTCAGTTTATGGTACATGGAGACGCCACTGTTTCTTCTGAGACCTCTTCCATGGTGCTATTTCAGAGCTGCTAACTCATTTTTCCTTCCGTTCGTGGTGTCAATGATAACCTCCAATGCGCTAACAGACTAGACAAGGATCCTTCTGGAAAAACCATCTGCAGTTGAATTGAGAGAGGTACTGGGGCTTTTTTTCTTTTTTTTTTTTTTTCCGGAGACACAACAAACATCTTACAGCAGAAAGTGCTAATTCATACACTACTGAAGCGAGCCCTTCAGAGCTCTGCAAGGTTCATCCAGGATCTCCCCATACTTCACAGCTAAGACTGAGGAGCAGATGCTGAGAGGAGATGTCCCACTAGAAGCACTCCACTATGTTTTGCAAAGCACGGCATGCTGTCCTTAGGAGAGCTTTGCCATTCAGGGCTGAACTTCAGCACTGATGCCAGGGTATGGCCCAAATTCTAGGAGACCAACTTGACTGAGAAATGTACCTCTGAGTCACGACTCCTCCTGCACTTTCTCTTGCCTTTTTCTGGGAATAGCAGTTTCTCCCAGATCTGTACCAGCCCTTTCTATCATGTCTCACATTTTTATTGCACACACCCCAAATGCATTAGTTGTTCTGGAATAGGCTGGAAGACACAAAGATGCATGAAGCTACCTCGCTGACTTTTCTAATAGCCTTTCTTCAAATTATCCATTCCTGTGGCATGTACAACATTAATAACAGCTTATAGTGAGGGCAAACTGGGAGTACTGCCAGCGGTTCTTGTTTCACCCCTCTTCCCCAGGATCCCCCTTTAATTCCTCTATTACACTGAAATTGTAAGGTCTTCGGAGCAAAGACCTGTTTGTTATTCTGAGTTTGAACAGCTTTAAGCCAACTGAGATCACAGACTGTAACTAGGTTCTTGTTGCTGCTGCAACACAAATATTTTTAATTAAAGTCCTACTTCTACTGGATTTTCATTTTCCTTGCTTGCTTCCACTCCCCCAATTACTGATAAATTAGCAAAGTTCAACCGTTGACTCTCCATACCCCAATTAGCAGTGTCATTCCACTGTAACATGTTTTGGCCATTGAAATTCCAAAGTCAATCCACTGCCTTCCCTTGCCAGCCCTTCTGGCCCATCTCTCCTCACTGTAGCTTTCCTCCCCAGTTAAAACAGACGCCTCACAACAAGACCCGCTTGTTGAGGAGATGCAGATTGCTGCCTGCGGGAGCGAGACAGGCAGGTGTAACCCAGCACCTGTGTAAATACTGCCCACGCTGCCTGCACACAGCAGCACCACACATGGCATCCAGACGTTCAAAAACAGGCTTTGCTTTCCAGAGTTGCCAGAAACAAAGCCAACCGAATCCTTATCTGCATAAATCAACAACATAAACAACGTACATGAGATGAGCGCTTGCCATGAGAAGGATCACAACCCACCTTGAGATTTGTGCCTGGCATTTAGCCTCTACATCTCCCAAAATGCTGCAGCAGCTGCCATGAAATGCTATTGCTCATCAGCTCACAGTGGCCCAGAAAAGGAAGAAAATCTCAGCGTTACAAAATTCTCTATACTCAATCACCTTCCTAAATCCTCTGCACGTCTGTCAAAGATGGGCCACTGCAACCCAGGCAGGGCAGAGACGAGACAGACCACAGGTAGGGGCAGACAATGCACAGAGGCTGCATTTCATGAATTCTCCAGGCCCCCAGAGTCAGAAGACCCAGAGAAACACGAAGGAACAACAGATTTCAATTAAGTGAATTAAACAAATTTGCCTAATCCATTTGGAGCTTGTATATGTATCTGAGTGAGTTGTGGCTGGTGGTTGGAGAATGCAAACTGTGGGACCTCTAGACCAGTCAGAAACACAAACCCAAATGGTCCTGGCAAGCAGATATATTAGGTACAAATATTCTATCCCGTCACATGCTGTCTAGGACCATGTATGAGACATCAGACATAAACCAACATATGTTCTTGAATGAATGCCATCGCTTCTTCAACTTCACACTCTCCAGGACTATGAGCAGAATAGTCCCCAAGCCCTGAAGTCAGTGGCTCCTTCATCCCTGGTGAGCTCTACTGATATAAAAGAAGCTGAATTAGCAGCCCTGGAACACATCAGCCTTTAATTGGTTTCTCTTCTCTCCCTGGGAGTGAAAGTAGCAATATCAACAACAGTTTGTCTGTCCACGCCTTTCACTACCAATGCACCCCACCTGGGCTTGGAGTCCACCCTCTCAGGTAACCGTGACAAAGCAGAGGTAGCCTAAGAAAGTAATTTAATCTGTTGCATAACCAAAGATACCGCCAGTGAGGACGTCAGCTTTGGGGGTGTCTTTTGCACACTGTTTCAAGGCCAGGTAGAGGGAACAGTCGCTCCAGTAATCCCTGAACTCCCAGTGTTTTCCCAGAACACACCATGGAGGGTCGAAACCCCAGTTCCTGGAGAGCATTTACTAATGTTGAACCATTGCTATCCCTGGAGTGACACCACTCTTTTCCACCAGGGATACCAACTTCTCCTACTTACTAGCCCACTTTTTTTCACACTCTGATTTTCACTCTCTGTCCCCTGTGTAAGCAAGGAGAGGTCTGTGAGAATCAGCAAATCCAGCGTTACGCTCCTTCCAGTCTTCCCTTGCAACAGGCTTGTGTCTGTGCCACACATGCAAAACACTAAGAATTCTGGTGCACTGAGCCTACTGATTATTACAGACATCATAACCGTTTTCATGTTAAGTTATATCTGCCCCAGCTAGTAGTCATAGTCATAACAAGCCTAACAAGGCCAAATGCAAGCTCCTGCACAAATACAGGCTGGGCAGAGAACGGATTGAGAGCAGCCCTGCCAAGAAGGATTTTGGGATGTTGGTGGATGAAAAGCTCAACATGAGCCAGCAATGTGCACTGGCAGCCCAGAAAACCACCTGCATCTTGGGTGGCATTAAAAGAAGTGTGACCAGCAGGTGGAGGGAGGTGATTCTGTCCCTCTACTGCACTCTGGTGGGAGCCCACCTGGAGGAATGTGTCCAGCTCTGGGGCCCCCAACATAAGAAGGACAAGCACCTGTTGGAGCAGCTCCAGAGGAGGGCGATGAATATGATCAGAGGGTTGGAGCACCTCTCCTATGAAGACAGGTTGAGACTTTTGGATTGTTCAGCCTGGAGAAAAGAAGGCTCTGGGGAGACCTTACAGTAGCCTTTCAGTATTATAGGGGACCTACAGGAAAGGTGAGGGGGGACTCTTTATCAGGGAGTGCAGTGATAGGAAGATGGGTAATGGTTTTAAACTGAAAGAGGGGAGATTTAGACTAGATATTAGGGAGAAATTCTTTACGCTGAGGTCTTTATACTGGAACAGGTTGCCCAAGGAATTTCTGGCTGCCCCATCCCTGGAAACGTTCAAGACCAGGCTGCATAGGGCTTTGAGTAACCTGGTCTAGTGGGAGTTGTCCCAGCCCACGGCAGGAGGGGTTGGGAATAGGTGATCTTTAAGGTCCCTTCCAACTCTAAACATTCTATGATTCCATGATTCATTTTCCATGTCTCATTGTGTAGAAACTTGGACACATCCTGGGGCAAGGATCCTCCTTGCTATGTATGGGCAGGGCACAGCACAAGAGACACAGCTGGGCAGGGTGGACTGCATCTTGCTGAGGAGCTCATCATCTCATCAGCTTCTCAGGAAAAGGTTGGAGGTGTTATGGAAGCAATGCGATGGGATCTAGTAGTGCTGAAAGGATGCATAGCCCAAAGAGCTTTCATCTCTTTGTCCCTGAAGGTATTTCTATAGAATGTATAAATATATTATAAATAATTTCTGGGTTAGCACAGAGGCACTTGCTGCATCCAAATAGGAATAGGAGCTGCAGTGACTGTGTGGTCCTGTGCCATTTCAGACACACATTCATAGGTATGTCAGCCATAGCCTTTGCCCTCACATTCACCTCCCATTCATTTCAGCTTATCACATGACTGCACACTGCTAATAATTTCCTTATCTCTACTAAAAATGATTCGGGGGCTTAGAAAGGGTGCCATGACAAGAAGATTAATCTCCAACTGAAAACCTGATTATATGCTAGATCTTCTGACTCAGAACAGGGCCAGTGACTTTGCAGTCCCTAATCTTAGAAAAAAAAAAAAACCAGCAAACCATCAACCTGCAGGGAACGTCCTGCAGATGATATAAAACCATAAACAGAGAATTACAAAAGGTCTTGCACCTCAATACCATGTTGCAGGGTAAGGCATTACATGAGTCACAAACGAAGAGGAACTTATTGAAGAGAGGTGCTATCAGGCCATGAGAACAGAGATAATGGCTAAAATCATCACCTCAAGTAGTGCCTTTCACAGTGCTGCAAACTCTTATTGTTTCTCTTAATCCCCAGCTTGTGGAGCCAGGATATGTCATGGCAGACACAAAGAAAATCTGGAAAACCTGGCAATATGCTACCAGCCTGAAGAACCCCAATCCAACTGGTAAAGGAACCCCCCTCAAAGGCAGTCATTTCAACCAGCAACGTCTAAAGCAGACATGTATTCAGGCCTGGCTTGACAAGAGACTGCTTTCCCGTGCCTTCAGTATATGGCTCTTTTAGCTTCTGACTTTATTATTTAGATTCTCTTCAGGTTTTGCAGCCAAAGCATGAGTATGTAGGGGAGAGTGGGATGTTTGTTGCCCCAGGATCAGCCCCAAAATGCCACAAAGCACACTCTCCTTTCAGCTCTGAGGGCTGTTCTCTGCACTAAAGTAATGAAGTTTAACTTCCTCTCCTGCTGTTCAGGTGCCAGGATGTAACTCATAGCTCTGTGCCGCCAAGTGAAGGTGACAACTGTGACATGTATGAAGAAGATGGATACACCTGAGAAATTACAGTCCCCTGGCTGCCTCCAGAGCAGGAATAGGTCAAGCAACAAACAGCTATTTTCCACCACTACCTGGACAAGATGCTGCACGGCTGACCAGGTCTTGGGTTTGTCCTCAGTCCACCCAAAGCACACAGAGTCTCCCATGTAGGTCAAAAGCAACAAGTTTTACACTGAAGACGCTTTGCAATTAGAGGAAAATAGGCAACTTGCCTGAAACAGGCACCAAAGCACCAGGAGGGCAATTAAGTTGTTTTCTCTATACAAGCAACACCTCCATTAAGTAGCTCTTAATATGTTCACCTACAAGAGTAGCTTAAATTCCCCTCCTCCTTCTGTTTTACCTTTCACAGCACATTTACTCCTCTTCCTTCTCCCTTTCACAGCTTTATTTCCTACATCTCCCTTGCCTCCTTCTCTAGCTTGGTTACTGGTTTATCATCGTCACTGGAACTGCATTCCCAGCTGCTGGTTTCTTCCCTGCACCATTTCTACTCTTACCTTACTCTAAAAAAAACACTGGCTTTGTTATTCCCCCTTCCCTTTTTTTTTTTTTTTTTTTTAAACCAAGTGGGCTGAAAGCCATTCCTTTTTTCCCTCTGGACAAGGCAGAAACCAGACAGGTCCATCTGTTCTCATTGCAGGATCAGTGGCAAAGAGACTGCATGGACACCCAAAAATTACATCCCACTCTTCAACAGAGCTGTCAGCTCTGAAGGAATGACCATATTGTATTTACTTTTTAAAATAACTCAGAGACACAGCTCTCTGGATACAGAGATACAGAGACCTGGAAAGGATACCATTGACTTGAGGACCTTTCCAGACACATAAAAAAACCAAACCAAAACAAATATTCTGGCAATTATTATTTGGCTATTAATGTAGGGACTATATTGCCCAGAGGGACCAGCAACAATTTCTGATGCCAGTCCTGCAAAGCTATGCTACGTGAGCTTTCATTTCTGCATGCATGTGGAGCCTGGGGGACATCAGCAGTGTCTCACAGGAGCATGAGGTCAACCTAAGAGACAACCACAAGATTTAGGTACAAGACTGAATCAGAATCCAGCACTGCAGACATTTGGTGATCTTAGTTTATGTATTTACTTGCTCTGAGAAAGGTGTTCCAGATTTAAGATTGCATGAGATTTTTAATGTTTGGGGAAGTTATCTCAAGGCCAAAAAGGAAGGCTCTGTTTTAACCTCTAGTCCAGAGTGCTTTGTAGAGTTATTACCCCCACAAGGCCTTCAACAATGTGATTAGGATAAGATTCATCTCACTTAAAGTTAGTGTTTGTAATGTAGGTGTACATCAAAGCCATGTATTGAAGTTCTCATTATAGTCAAGGGATATAACTTTTCTTTTTTTGGTATTATCTCCAGTATTGCATCAGGATGCAATTTATTAGTGTCACCGCTTATTCAGGATGAGTTGAACAATCACCAATACTCCTATAGCAGTTGTCTATGCTGGCTACTGGGTAGACTGGAATGACTTGGCCATGTTTAGACATTTACAAGGAAAACACCTACATCTAGTCCCAAGAATCCCTAAACTGCTACTTAAACTATGTTACATTATGATGTTAACAATCCAGTTAAGAAACAATTGAATCTCTTTTTCCTGAGTTACTTCATCTCATTTGCTTATCTGTTGCTAAATTTAAATAAAAATCAAACCCCAAACACAACATATTCCTGGTTATAACTTGAAGCCCTGCTTAATCACCAGCCAAGAATACACAGAATTATTGATTTAAACCCATATTTTGCAGCTAAACTAAAGCCCGTGGCTGTCTTTTGCAAAATTCTCCAAGTTTGCTTTAAAAATGACAAGTGGAAAATTGATAATTTCTTGTGCAAATTCTTCCAGCAGATATATGCTCCCCTATTAGACCTTATCTATAGCCTGAATTTATCTTGCATCATCTTCCAACCATTGCTATTTCATCATTTATGCAATTAAAGAGCCCTCTACTATAACAGAAACTCCGTGCCTTCATAGCCTGGAACAAACACTGATGGAGCACTCAGATTAAAGTTTATAAACACATTATCTACTTCAAGTTGCTTGGAAATTAACTCGTGGTAGAATAAGTGAAAACAAGAGCTGCCAATGAAGATGAGCACTGACACATTTCCATCTGCCCAAAGTCTCTTTTCTTCACTTATCCTAATAATATTTTCTTTAGAGTTACTGTTTCCAGAAAAATATAAGACATTGCTTTACAATAGAAGAACTTTTCTACAGTATCCAGCAAAATGTTGCTTTGGAGAAGATAATGTCCTGCTTTGGTCTCTGGGAGCAATGTTGTGTTTTCATCCCATTTTCTGGGGAACGTAGTGATTCAGGCAGTAAGACACAGCATTCGGTCCTGCCTATCTCCTCACTCACTAGAGAAAGTTGCTGGCCATTTATTGTTACACCAGGAGCTCTCATCCTTTATCTTTCTTGGTTAACATCACTGGCAGCAAATGGAGCTACAGACCAAGACCTTGTATTATCATCTTGACTCTGGGAGCGGCAGCTGCAGGTGTGGTTCAGGCTGCGTATGAAATAGCATGCAGATCTTGGATTAGCATGTACGTGGTGCTCCTAAAGCTTTTCCTCCTACCACTGAAACCAGGAACGTGGATAAACTCAAAGGGCAGACATTAGCTCAGTCTTTTTCCTTTCTGGGAAGAGAGATGGATGTCCACCTCCACTTCATGTTCCCTTTTTCTGGAGAGAACAGCTGAGTCACTGCAAGAAAACTGTTACCTACACAGGTCATCAATAAATTGCTCTTTCCCTACCACCACCAACACCCCTAGAGCAAAGAGTGATCAGGAGCAGTGACTCAGAAGTGTGAATCACAAGACACTAAGAGCCTCTTCTGTGTTGATCCTGTTTGTGTAGGGACTCCAACTTTGGCCCAAAGCAACAGGATGGTCCAGCAGGAACACCTTACCACCAGATGCTGAATTCAACATCAAGGAGCTGTGCAACCAAAAAAGAAACACTAATGGTGACAAAGCACAAGGTGATTCAGAGATAATTCCTGCACCTAACACCATAGGGACAAAGTAATTCCTATTGAATCCCTACTCTGAGAGAATTAGAGGCACAATTTTAATCCTGACATAGGTGAAGTCAATGTCAAAGTCCAGTAAGTTAAAAAAAAAGTATAGAAAAAGACCAAAAAAGTAAATACAACTATGTCTGGGTAAGAGACAAATTGTCAGGTCAGCTCCATCAACCTGCTATCAGTGCTTAGGCCAACTGAATTGAAGTCAGACTGAACCACTATCATAGTAACAAAGTATGAAAGGCTGAGGTGTCTCACACAAAGCACAGCTGGATGATCCAGAGCCAGGGAGAAAGAGATGGAAAAGTCAGGAGGAGCTGTAGAGTGGGGATAAATTACTGGAGATCAAACGTTTTTTCTGAATGATGAAAAATTGGTGGAAAAGTCAAATTACAACATCAGTAAAAAAACTGAGAAGTCATTGGGAAAGGTTTCCTATTTTCAATGAACTCTACTGACTTCACTAAAGATTATCCCTAGTGTTTCCCAGTGTCAATACTCCAAACACAGGCAACGCTTGTGCTAGTTAGCCTTGCGTCCAGCAGCTTTCTCTGTGGTTATGAGCATTCTTTCCTCCACCGTGAGCTGACCTGCCCAGCATCTCTGTCCAGATGTTACATCTCATTTCTGTCCATGCATATTCAGGATTGAACAGAGTGGGGAGGGAAGAAGGCTCCATGGGTCTCAGCCCAGAAGTCTGCCTGTTATGAAAAATATATAAACAGCATAGTTTGTGAAGTGCAACAAAATCTATTGCTCCTCACAATATAAAGATGTTCAAATCTTAGAGATGCACAAAACATAACTGGACATGGCCCTGAGCCACCTGATTTGACTCTGAAGTTAGCCCTGCTCTGTGGGCTGGACTAGAGACCTCTAAACCCTTCCAAACTAAATGGTTTTATGGTTGCAATTGTCAACTCCCTCTTGCAGCCCCAACAGCAGAGAGGACCTACACCAAGAAATGGGCAGACAGTGCTTTGCTTGCTCAACTTCCCAAGCTTATCTGCACTGCATTTGTTAACTAAATAACTGCATTTATGAGGGAGAAAAAAAACTCTCTCCACTTTGGAGAGCAGGGAGAGAAGGCAAGACTCCATGCCTGTATAAGCCAACTCCCAAACTGAAGAAAACAAGCTGCAAACATCACGGTGTGATTACTGGCAATTCTGGGACAGACTGGCGCTCACTTCTTGTCTTGCCAAGGGATCTCCATCTCTCCTATTTCCCCCATTCCTCAAAGTGTCTTACCTTATTGGGAAGGAAAGTTTGCGGTGGCAGGGAAGTACCTCACCAGAGGTCCAGGACCTTGACCTTGGCCCCTGGCATTAGCAGAATATCAGCAAAAAAATGAAAAGATTTTGTAGCGGGTCCAGAACAAGCTCGCGGTGCAGCAGCCAAATCCAATTGTTCTAACTTTAATAGATTTACTCTACATTTGCACTGACATGACTAAAAGAGGTTGCTGGCTCAGTATTTCTGCAAAAACAAGCAAAACACAAACTAGCAGCTGTTAAAGGAACACACCATCACCCAAAACCAATTCCTTATGACAGGGCATCTTCACGCATTTAAATTTTGTACAGTTCTCTGATGATTTCAGTATTAAGTTCAATTATGCTCATTTACTGATTCAGCTGGTGCGTTGAAAATGAGTGTGTCCTCTAAAATACTGAATGGTGCTTACATATTTACCAAGACTCCAGCTTTACAAAGAAAAGTATAGCACATTAAATACAGTCTAAGACTATGAATGTCCCCCAAGATCAATCTCATCCATCCCAGGCCATTCAAATTGAACTTCTACATTTGATACAGGCTTCAAAAGGACAAGCCACTCACAAAGTACTTTCCGGTCCTTAAAAGACACCTTCTAGAAAGTTGTGTTGTCTATTCATTTATTTGGGGAGTTAATTTTGATTGGTGGAGACAAAGGGAGCAATGCAATTGGACAGAAATTCAGGAATAGGAAGAAACAGGACTGCCACTGGGAAACTCCCACTGCAGTAGCTCCTATGCCCAGGTAAATCACAAATGTCCACAAAAAGATAGAGGGAGAACCGAGTCAATCACAGCTTTTGGATTTGAAGCTCAGTGCAAGAGGTAGTTAAGTCTGGGATTGAGTATGACCTCAAGATCGACTGCAACTATGATTACAAATCAAGAGAACATTTCTGGGAGAGCACAGGAAGACAGACCCCACAGAAAACCCCAGAACAAAGGAAAGGTGGAAAGTTAAATTCAAGACTTCCCAAATAGGGAAAGCTCATAAGCTACTGAGATCAGCAGCATAAGTAGGATGATAAAACTGAGAACATCAACTACTCCACCATATTTTTCTTTGGCCTAATGCCAGGGATGACTGTAGGCCCATCACAGCATGGGCTAATAGGCAGTCACATACGTACAACTTTCCTTTGAGGAAAGGAAATTAAAATATTATGTTGAGCCTAGTATCAGTAAAAGCCTGTATAACAGTAAGACTCGTGCTCCTCTTACCTTTAAAGGTAGGATTCATCTGTCTGAAAGTGGCTTTTACTGCACTCATTTACCAGAGATCACATCACCCCGACTCCTGCTACAGACAATGAAGAGCTGCTCAATGGGCTGAAGCTGTGATTTATTTCTGTGTAAAGCAGACCCCTACATCTGGTTGGATGAATTGCACCATAAAATCTATTGACAGTATTGACTAAATCTCTACTGACTATAAAGAGAACTCAAATGCCTATTGCACACACAGAACCACACATGAGCGTATCTAAATTTAGTTACCTTAATGTGGCTTTGAGTCGTGCCTCTCAGGCAGGTCAGGCAAAAAGTCTCCGATCCCTCAGGTTTAAATACCTATATTCAGTTTAAGTATCTATATTCAAGTTAGTCACCCGAGGTCTCCTTTGTAGTCAGTGGAAAGTTTCAGGCACTGCAAAAGGTCATTAATCTCACCTATTTTAGAATCATCCTTAGGATGAGATTAATTGCACTCTAGAAATTTCTATTTTCTGTTTTTCTTCAGCAGCTATAGAAGGAGTCCAGGCAACTACCTCAGATAAGGTGTTAGATGGATGGAGCCCATTGTGAATGTTGAGAGACAGCCTCTCAAGCCCTTAGGAAAAGCAGGGAAATACAGTTGTTTTAAGTAATTTAGCACTGAAGAGAGGAGCATATTTGAGAATTTAGTATGCAATAATGCCATGTTCTGAGAGCAGAAACTGCCATGAGCGTGCATCTGCCAGACCCCACTTCTGCACAGTGTCATTGCACCCAGGACTTGACAAGATAATGGAGCAACCTCTACAAAAACAAGTGAGACAAAATCAGCAGAAATGCCCAAATATCAGCAACAATGCAACTAGCAATATCTTCTTTCGTGTTTTACAAAAATCATAAGTTTGGCAATGAATGGTCAGTGGGGTCTTCCTCCTGGTTAGTACCACAAAAGCTATTCTTTTCTTAATATGTCAAGATGTGGAGATGAAGTATCTGAACCTCCATGGGAGTTTGATCCGCACAAGGAATGTTGAAACAGAGAAAGCAAAAGCCTTGGCAAAGTCCCATGAACAGGAAGAGGAAAAGATATAGAAAATAAAATGTGTTCTTGGACACACACACAGGATGAAACATTTTATTTCAATGGGGTAGGATTTCTTGAGGTTTTATCTAAGTGAAAGGTGTTATCCCAAAGCAAAGTGGCTTTTTGCATAGACCCGGGAGGATATCCTCAAAGTGCCAAGATCTCGCATATAACGATTATGTCCGTTTTAGTAACCCAGAGATGCTCAGTCCTGCTCTCTGTCCATGAGGCCAGCTGGTGCGACCAGTGTCCACATCACTTGCCTGCAAAACAGGGAGCCAAATGTAGACTCCTACTGGGAGTGGTCCCAGGTCTGTGGCAACACCTGATTTGTGCCTAGTCACTTAGTTGTCTCAGACTAAAACCATGGCACGGGTCATCCAGCAGCTCCACAGCGTTATTGGCCAGTGTGTGCCACTGCTCGAGAACATCCCCGGTATGGTTCTGCCAATTACTCTAGATGTAGTTAATGACTACCCTAGGCATGAGAAAAGCTGCCACCATATCTGCAGTGCGAGGATGGTCCTAAGCAGTGACCCTATGCATCTGGTGTCATTGCACAGACGGTGTCTGAGGTCTGATCAGAGAGCCTCAACCAGTTGTGTGCATTGAAATTCTTCTGGCACGTCTCACAAGAGCAGCAGTGTTAGCAAAGGTAGAAGAGCAAATTCCAGTTCTTGTAATTACCTTCCTAAATTAATTCCCCTGCAATTTCAATCAGCTGCTCTTGACATTCCCTCCTCAGGGTGTAATCCCTCCTCATAAACACTCTGAGCAGTGCATGGAGAGGCACGAGGGGAACAAAGATAAGCAGAGCTGATGCTGCACTGCTGAGAGCCTGGTGGGCAGCTCCCCACCGTGCGCTTTGGGGATTTCACTATCTGTCCCTCAACAGCTGTACTTGCTTCTCCTCCATCCCCACTGAAAACAGAAAATTTTAGACTCTCTGTATTTACAGTCAGTGGGGAATGCCCTGTAAAGAATCTTCTGGTTCAGGATTAACATCTCTCTGCCCTTCACCTGAAATTAGGTATAATCCAAATTTAATGACTCCCATAAAATATACAAGAACTAGAACTTGGATGGATGAGGGCATTTAAGCTTTCAGCATTGCTTTAGATCTACTCTGGTGGTGGACAGCACTAGGAACATTGCATTATTTTGCTATATGAGATACACACTATGCCAAAAGCATGAAAAATCTGGGATGGGAAGATAATAATTAAATGCATATCACTGAACTAAATGGTTAAACATAGCCCAACAATCAGGTTTGAAGAAAAAAAAATGACGAAATATTTGCTGCTTTGGCATAAGCGCGATGTCTCAAAATCTTAGTTCTAGTATTAATTCAGATGACCTGGAGAAACTACATGAACTGAAAAACTGGCTTCAGAGCTATAAATAAAACCATAACAAACGACATTGTACTAAGCAGGAAGCGGGGAAGTTGTTATTTAGTGAAATGCTGAGTAGATTTTCTTAGTTCTGGTCTTATTGAGTGCTTCCTTAATGATCTATAAAAAGAGTTAAATTAAATGTTAACAAAATTACAAGGTACTAATCTGGAAGGTGATCAAAACACCAGTGAGGACAGAAGAAACTAAATATTGAAAGCATCTGGGATCAGAAAACACCACTGGGGAGTCAACGTGACGATCACAAACTAATGCAGCTTGGCAAAGGAATGCAAAACACATCCATACAGCTCCCAGAAACAACTCTGAAAACAGGGAGGACAAGCAAGGTGCAAATATCCACAAAACGAAATAAAGCCTGCGAAGTGCAATGAAGCCAGACAACAGCCAACATGGACAGGATGAGGATTCCTCCACTGCCACTGCCACACAATGGATCTGTGATGGTCCACCACCACGTACCAGCAACCTAGAAAAAGTAAAGTAGGAAAGACTATGGCAAGATTAATGCACGTAGGAGAAGGGAGTGAAAGCGTATGCCACCTCAAGAGACAGTGGATGCTCCTCATGTCAGGGTCTCAGCATCTCTCTCAAATGAGATTTAGCAGTGTTGGAGATTGACTACTCCACTTTAGCACAGTTTTTAAAACCCACACAAACCAGCAAAGGGCAGCACCTGTAAGGAGGGCAAGGTGTCATCCTGGTGACTGTAACCAGAGGTGGCTGTGTGATGGCCTGTGATGAATCCTGTGGAGAACTCTACCTTAGGAAGACCTCACACAGCCTAAGTAGAGCAGCAAGTTAGTTGTGCAGAGGAAGATGATGATACTTGGGGCTGCTTTCCACAAAATCTCCGTCACGGTCTTCTGCTTTGTATGACCTCAGCGTCACCTTGGATAGGTTCATTCTGACATCAGTGGGACCTTTCACTTGTTCCAAGTTAAACATGTCCTTAAGTAGTTTGCTTGCTTAAGGCTGGGGAAAGTAATTTACAGATTTCCAGCCTGAGAGCTCTCCCACAGTGCCTTTTCCCAAAGTAGGTTACCATGAACCTAAATATCCCTGGGCATGTCCCTCTCTCCACAGAAAATGCTAAGTTTCCCAACTATCATCCTAAAACAGAAGGCAGCATATACTTAACGGTTCTTGTGGACCATACTCCTTGTAAAGCCATTAATATTTAAGTTATCCCATTTAATACTGTGTCTGCCAGAAGCAATAGCAGATGCAATGTCTCTGTGCCTTCCTTCCTTCTGTAAAGTTCCATGCACAAGAAGGGAATATAGCATTATTAAATACAAGAACAAACATTATCATTTATTTAAACCGTGCAGGGCTGATCACAGTAGTACCCAACCACCCAGCTGCCTGGCCATATCAAACATCACCAATCTATTAAGTTTCTAAACAAGATATAAATGATCTTAACACTCACTTGACTGATTTTGTTTGGAAAGTTTCTTACAGCTATTGCATTAGACCAAAATTACTCAAGTTCAGACCTTGGCCTTAAATATACTTGCCATCACCTGACCTTGGTGGAAAGGACCAAGAAGTACAGAATTGTGCTCTCCATACACACACAGGTTTATATGTTGGCTAAACTATGAATAAAGAGTATTTAATCAAGTGAAGTTGGAAGACAAGGAGCCCCAAAGAAAGAGCTGAAAGATGCCGGGTGAGTAGATGCCTTTGGGGTGATGTTTGGGCGAAGTAGGAACTGCTGAACTGCTGGGGCACCTTCACGTTCACTCAACCACATGGTGGTATGTAACTGGAATTACACATATGTGAGGATTTTTTAATCCAACTGTTAATATGCATAGTCTTTACCTACTATTATTTCCATTAGGGTTGTTTGGAATGTTTCTACATTCTGCACCAAAATGAGCAAAATGGGTGTGGAAAGTCTCTCTCTGCTCACTTCTGAAATGTTTTCCTAATCTCCACCTCGGATTAAAACAAGAAGTAAAACCCATGTGGCCTCTTCACCTGGCAGCTGACCCAGAGGTGCCCAGACCTTGCTGTGCCCTGTAATGATCAAATGATATTTGCTGTGAGGAACAGAAGAGGCATAAGAAGAAACAGATGGCTTTTATGAGCCAAGTGGCACCTCCAACCAGACCTCCAGCTGCTGTGCTGGAGATACTGTGATAACTCTAGTCCTGGGCTTTACCGCGGAGGGTGCCTCCAGGACTGCTGGGGCAGCACTGAGATGATGCTACTCTTCGCTACCAAGTTTCTCAAAAGAGAAGAACACCACCATTTCCTGGCTGTTGGAGTGGTTTTGCTGTATCACCTCTGGTCAAAATGATGAAATTTGGGACTGCTGAGTTTTATAGAAATTACATCAGGGGCTATGACTTCTTTCTGAGGGACTTATTTCTCGAGCTGACCAAGACTGGCTGCTGACTGTTTGCTGTGGCTGGTGGCACCGATGCTCGCCCACACATTGCACCCTCCCTCACGCACCGCAGGCCATGGTGGATCTCGACACCCCTCCAGATGAGGCTGCATCATGTGGTATGATCAGGGGATTGCACTTACAGAAGGGTGCTCAGGGTCCTGCCTCCCCAGGGGTTTGGGGGGACACTGAGGTGCACCCTGTGCTCCAGGCAGCGCTGCCCCTGTAGCTCCCACAAGCCCATTGAACAGGTGTGAAGAAGCACCAAAAGTTGGCAAGTTAGCAGTGTAGCCATGGCCAAGCCAAGTGAGTGAACTGACCAACCCGACCCATGGGTACCTGCTCCGGGAATGTCCTAGTAAAGAGTTATGAGGCTGTAGGTGAAAACACACCTTTCTCCACCAAAGCGCCAGGTCTTCAACTTCAGAGGTAGCTCCAATGCTTAAACAAGCGTTGGGCACCTACGAGCTGCTGAAGCGATTCCGAAGCTACAGCTGGGGATGGTTAAGCCACTCACATTATACATCCCATGGCTCCCCCAGGCTCTGCTGCCCCTTCTCATTGCCACCAGCAACCCCAGGTGCCAGCAGCTGGTGGCCACAGCCTGCCATGCCAGCTGGTCCCGGAGCTGAGATGATCAGTTGCATCCCGCTAAACCGCACGCAAACCCAGGGCGGACTCCGCAAGCCTCAGCGGAGATGCAAGAGCAGAGGTGTGTGGTGAGGTCTCCAATGACTAAGACTTCATTATTTTTTACAAAGTATACTGCAGAATATTTATCCATGCATTACGATGGATTAGCATAAATAATTAAAACAGAGCTCATATTGGCGAACACATAAGCAAAGGGCACTTGCTAATGGACCAGGCTTGCTCTGCTGCTCCAGGGACTCACTTAGAGACAAGTCCATGCCAAACAGGCCAAGGAAGGATTCATATTTGTCCTTCTTACCCTGAGCCTGTTCCCATCTCACCCCAGATGGCCGACACAGGCTGGTGGATCAACTCATTTTACGGAGCATCTCCCGAAGGGCAAAGAGGAAAACAATGGAAAGCCCCCAGACCTTCAACCTGTTCCCCGAGTCCCTCGACACTCTTTTCCACAAACAACCCTCCCATGATCAGTCATGCAAGAGGTGCTCACTGGTGCTTCCCAGAAACACTGACCATTTGATGGATCACATGACTCTGCCTCCTCTTTTTAATCCAGGTACTAAATGGTATTGAAATAAGAATGCACGGCAAATAGGGAAGGGTTTTCAAGTGTTCCCCCTGATTTCCCTCTCTGATCAGCAGGTCTGCCATGGGAATCTACACCAGCAGAGCACAGCCAATATTGCACACTTTCTCAAAAAAGAAAATCTAATCCCGAGCCTTTTCATAGTCTTATTTTTCCATGAAACTAAAAGCTGCAGTTGTTTAGGAGGATGGTATAAAAAAAAAAAAAAGAGTATCTCCTAGTTACCTCTCCTTCAGCTTCCCTTTTCTTTAAGTCAGGTTGAAAATTTTCCACAAATTGCAATTGAAAACTTGATTTGTAAATTGTTACCTTTCTGGACTCTATCCATTGTCCATCAAAGATTTTGTGCTTACAATTAAAAATAAGCTGCAAAATAAAAATCTTACCTGTTTTCAATTTTTCATTTGTTTCCTTTATTGTTCTGTGCATAAAATAAAGTGTTTAGATGGCTGGTGGAGGCCAACAGGTCTCAAGTTGGTCTCCCTGGCAGAAGTACACATCCCACGAGGCACAACCGCAGGGGTTTCCTGCAATATATTGTGCTGCTCAACACAAAGGGAAACACAGTCCCTCACAGGAGCTGCAGTCATACCTACAGGGAGACCAGCTCAGAAAGGAGCAGTGATAGATTGTAGCCTGACCCGCAAGCCCCAAGAGACATTTCCAAGTTAAAAACCTCAAAGCTTAAACCAGAATTTGTTATTTTATTTATATTTTTTTTACTGAAAATGTTCAGCAGGAGTTTAGCCTTACAGAGGTGAAATTTTTCATGGGAAAATCAATTTTCTCTTCCCAACTATGCCATTAAGATATTGCCATACTGCCAAGAAGTCTGTGAACCCTGGTGTCTCAGCAGAGGGGAACTTCACAGGTGTTAGGTAGATCTCCCATCTAGCAGAGCTGCCAGAGAATAAACGCTTTCAGATGGTGAAGGAAACAGAGTCAGCTTCTTTGGGACCAAATCACCTTTCTCATTGCTATAAGGATAGGCTTGGACAAACTCACTTTTGAAGAACAAAGAAGGAGGAAAAATCACAAGGGAAATATCTCATGTCACTTTCCATAAATCACTGCCAGTGAAAGCTGAACACTAAAATTGCCATCAGGAATTTCTCCCTTTCTCCCCTGCATCTTTGTCCCCAGGGCTTGGTAGGGCCTGATCACCTTTATGCATTCTCATTGAATTATTTACATAGACTGAATCATTTCAGTAGATCTAACCCCACCTAAACTAAAGTGAGTGTTTACAACAGGCACAGCATCAAACCTTATTTACGTGCACGTTATAGCAGTGAGATACACAACGGATCATGACCCCTTTGCAGCCATATGGGTATCACTGTAGGATTTAACGAGATCCCAGATGTCCCACCCTTCTAGCAGTTCTGGCATCCAAAGCTTTTGGGAAAGCCTCTGCAAAACCCCTTCCTGCCCCCACCCAACACCCTCGGTGTGTCCTGAAGGTTGCAACCCTCTTCCATCAGCAGCTTCCCACCTCCTAAACCCTGGGATATACAGAGCACCGGAGTCCTTTGCATCATCTCTCTTCATTAAACACCGCTGAATGCTTGGAACTATAAAGATTTCATCACACCCACCCATGTTGCAAACCCTTTTGGCCCTCAACTGTTTATTCTCTGGGGTTTTTTTTTGTATACAAGAGCAACCTTCTCACTCTTAATGTTGGTTGCGTGGTATTTATCGCAGTTACTCAGAAGACTGAGACAAAGTGTAGCATGTCATTAAGATAAACGGGACTCTTCCTGAAAATTAAAACAACATCAAATTCGTAGATTTTATGGAAAGGCTGGCAATCTCTCACCTACCTGAGGGAAAGTGTAAACTGTTCTAGTCTGAAAAGAAGCACTGGGGGACTGCTGGGATGGCACTACGCGGTGTCACAGCAGCACCTCCAACATGAGAGAGACTCTTTTTCAGAAGGAAAAACATTAAAAAGTCAATTCATTTGAAAGCAAGAACAAAGAGTCTGGGTATCAACTTAGGTGCTGCTTCCCCACAGCACTGCTCCTGCTCTTGGGCAGGTCATCATTCTCCAGTTGCAGGAAAAAGCTCTGAAGGCTGTCAGCAAGATCTCAGCACACTCTTCCATTGCTTTTGGCATATTTCTTTTGTAGGGTTTGATCCTACAGCGAGGTAAGAGCCCACAACTTCTACTGAGTTCAGAAAGAGCTGAGACTGAAGAGAAACACCGTGTGGCTGACAGCAGCCTTGGGAAGGGATGGGATGTCTGTGCTGAGCTGACACACCAGGACCTGTGCATTTTACTTCCTTTAAGGATAACGGCTCTGAAAAGTGTTTTTTTCATTAAAGTTGAATTGGGCACTGATTGCCTTAAAAAGACTGCAATTGTCTTCTGGGAGACCAGGTCAGACTCACATCTCAGTTTTGAGTAGTCACCAAAAAGAAGTTGGCCACATAGAGCCACCAGGTCTACTCCCAAGAAGGATCAAACCTTACAAACATACTGATTTTTTTCCCATTCTATGATCCGTGTTGCATAAGAATCTTAAGGTTAACCAAAAAATCTGAAGAGCTATCTAAAATGAACGTTGCAACTTGGAAATTCTTAGACCACTGCAAATCAATGCGAATCTCTCGGCTCACCTGAACTCCCCCTGGACTCATCCACCATCCTATTACTTATAGCCAGACATGAACTTGGGCATGGCCACAGCTGGGAACAAACAGAGAGATGCCAAACTGCTCATAAAGCCTCACTTGTGCAGTGTGTCGGGGCTGACCAAGGCAGGATGAAAGGAAGCCCCTCCATCCAGACGTGCTTCTCCCCAACGAGAAGCAGCGTTATGCAATACTGAGCACGATTGAACAGCGAGCTCCGGACCAAACACTCTTCTCAACATAACACACCCCAAATGATATTGCTCCCTCCCAAATGCTGCTAGCACAAGGTTTCCCATAGAAAAAAAAAAAAAAAAAAAGGGGTAAAAGAACTGAAAAAGTATCACAGCATCCAGTGTCCACATTTTCACAGAAATTAAGCTGGAAAGCAGGAACCTGTGTCCCGAGATGGACTTTATGAAAACACTGAGAAGAGGGGAGCAGCAATGAGCGAGCGGCACACAGCAGCACATCAATAATAGTGAACTATTTACTGCCTTTTACCCCTAGCCCAGGGCTAAATCCCTGCAAACATCGATGGGAAATTTGCCTGAAGGTAAAATCACAGCCCTCCACTCAAGGTGTTTATTTACAAGTGGAAAGACTACACCGACGGTCAGGACTTCCCAAGATCCAGCTCCAGGCTCACAGCCCATGCAGCCTGGAGCACTTTGTTTGTCTTTGGCAAATAAACCAATTTCAGAAATCATTGCTGAAATCCTCTGTCACATAGAGTTCTGCACACGTTAGAGCATTAAAGACAAACAGTAACACCATGATCACTGATAATCCCCCGGATTTTCAAACACATTCACGACACTAAAGCCCACATTTATTTTAATAGGACTCTGCCAACTCCGTTCTGTGCTGTAAACAGATTTTTTTTTTTTCTATATTCCTTATGAAAACTTAAGGGAACAGGATTTTCAGCAATGCAAAACAGCGGTCATTTATCTGACTTGTCACCTTCGGGCCACAAAATGAGTTTGTTTCATCTCAGTTCGCTGGCGGCCGGTTTAACTTTCTGGTTGACAAAGAGCTGCAGCGCTCGGTTCTCAGGCACCGCAGGGTGACGCTTATTGGGCTAAAAACCGACGGTTTCCAGTTGACACTTTCAACCGTGGAAGGAGCGGGCTCACCCGGGGGTTTGTGCGGGTGAGTTGAACCGCACGCAGCGCTCCAGGCTGAACTGGAACCGGCAGCCTCCCCCTTACGGGCTTTGAGCCTTAAAACTGCTCAGCCCTTGGTCCTTTCTGGCATCCCTTTGCCAGGGTCGCCGAGAGAG
>JAHREE010000188.1:2712257-2787572 GCA_033628505.1 Tringa tobata
CACACAGCACGGCCAGGCAGCCCCCAGCCCCGCCGGGGAGCGGCTTTTTTCACGGGTGTCTTGCGGGAGATGCTGCGGTTCCCCAGCCCGGCTGCAGCCCCGGGGGGGTCTGCCCTGCCCGTCGGACCTCACAGCTACCCCCATCCCCCTGCTTGAGCATCCCGGTCGGGTCTCGGACCTAAGTCCCGAAGGGATGTGATTTTGGCTGGAAGGAAGACGGGAAGAGGCAGCTTTTGTGTGCCCTGCACTTTTGGTGCCCTGGGATTTCTGCCACAACACACCAGAAGCATCCTCGCCCTCTCCTCACCGAGCTGCTCTTGAGTAAAACCCTGCCTGCAGGGCTGAGCCTTCGCATAGCTACACCTTGGGAGGGTACAAAGGATCTTGTATCCCTTTCTTTTGAGCCCTTCTTTCTCGCCAGATAAGAATAATAAAAATCAAAATAAAAAAAAAAATTAAAAAGACAAAGCCTTTCAGATTGCTGGTTGTTTTCATGAGAGGTCCTCCTCCAGATGGGGGAATTTTCCTGGTATCTCCTGAAGAGATGCCAAGACACCCAAGAGCCCTTCCAGACTCATGAGAGAAGCAGATTTGCCACCTACTCTAACTGCTCCTGCTCCATTTCCCAAGGGATATGTGAGCTGAGGAGTCCTTCTGTTTCACACACCAGGAAGGACAGTAGATGGAAAGGGAGCTCCTAGAAGTGATTTTTGGACCTACCACAGGTCTCCAGGGGCCATACTGCCTTGGACCAGACGATAGGTCACTATTGGAGACATCCCAGGTCATGCAAAAATGACAGTTCTGCCATGTCATTGCTGGGTGGAAGAAGGGCTGGACCTTCCTCCGAAGGTCCAAAATGAGCAGATTCAGTGCCAAAGAAGCAAAAACGGTGCTCGCAGCCTTGGAGCTCCCCCTGCTACTGTTTCCCTCCCAGTTTGTAGCCAGCACATCTGCCTCCAGCTCGGCAGGCTCCAGCATTGATACGTCTCGGGCTCCATCTGATTTCGTACCTTTGCAACCCCGAGGGGTTTGTCCACAAGCAGATGGGAGCAGACAGCGTGGGATCTCACCCCCACGGCCACCACCTCGGCAGCCAGTGTCAGGCTAACGGAGATCTCCATGACACTATCAGCAAGAAGTGGCTGGCCCGGGAACGCACGCGCTCTGCTCCCCGCTCAGCCAACATCTATCAGCATCATTTGAATGTCATTTATAGCTGTATTCCCAAGGAGGGCTGTGGGAGGCTAGGAAGTTTTGATAACTAGGCCATTTATCTCTCTCCAGCTCCTCTTCTACCTCCGTACAATAGCGATGATGCTTCCCAATACCACAGGGGAGCTATAAGCATTAGCGAGGATGTATGGGGCACCGAGAATAGAGCACTCACTTCAGATACCACCCTATGCCTTAACCTTCCTCCCAGCATCACATAGGAAGAGGCGGGAGGAGAAGGGGGAAGGAAGGAAAATATATAGCTAACCCATTCATCACAGTTTTGAACCACAACAGTAAATGTTCAAAGCGAAATGGGGATGGTAAATAATTTTCAGGGGGGTGCGCAGGGGGCAGTAAATTATTTTCACTTGCAAAGGGTTATACCAACGTCAGATAGCAATAGGCTATCTGTAGGCAGGCACTCCAGCTTGTTTGGCTTTTATAGCCCTTACATCAGGGACACAACACGTTTCGGTATCAACTACATGCTGGGTTTTTTCAGCTGCATCCCCCAAAAGACAGGCTCTCAGACATTTTCAAGTTCCAAATCCCTCCCGTACAAACCACCTTTTAAGACCCAACAGGAAAGAGTCTCCATCTCCTCTCCAAATTTAAAATCCCATCGCTCAGCGTTGGGAATTCTCCTCCTCCATGCTCCTTCTGGGATAACTATTGCACAGATGTAGCTGTGCTGGCTGGGAAGCAGAGTAATGCAAGGGGAGTCAGGTAAAGCTTTTTAAAACAGTGCAAAGACACTCAGCACCTTCAAGAGGCTCTGAATCGGTCCCTTGCTGTGGTACCTCGTTGGTGGAACCGCTGCTTGGGACCCCAAGCCTATCACACACCTGCTGGCAATGCTCCTGCTGATGTCAGAGGGAGCTTGGCCAGATGGAGCACTCCAGGCTGTGATTTGGCTTGATGAGCAATTACGCTCCATTACTATTATTTATGATGTGCTGCTGGCAGCACCCAACGTGCGCAGGTTTGATATCCACCTCCTTGGCTGACACTGGAGATGTCTGTAATCCAAAGCCAGTGCTTCTGCCCAGCTGGAGTTTGCAGCCAGGAGGCTGCAACAGGCTCTGTTGGGAGTGTACAGAGGGACCTGTGATAAACATCTCCCAGTAGGCTATGCTGGCCCTCGTCAAACAGAAAACTGGTTCAGTCAGAGAGGCTATAGACTAAAATTAGAGGAAACCAGGAAGGGATTACATCTGTTGGTCAAGATAATATGGCTTTATCTTGGCTTATTCATAGATCAGCCAGATTGTTGTGAATGACAAAGCACAGGACTGCTTCATAAACCACACACAAACACACAGAGTGTGCTTTCGTAGAGCCACCTGTACATTCAGCTGGAACATCTGGATCATGTTTACAAGAAGGAAAGCTGCAAACAGAAAACTAGTTACTCTGCAAAGACTAAAAGACTTCAGGGACAAAATGGGCAACAGCTGCTCATGAGGTTCAGTGACAGAGGAACAGAGATCTGGTACTTGAAAAAATGGACAGGGGGATATCTAGGAGCTGGGATCAGAAGGCAACACTGTCTACAGCATGTGTGAAATTGTCATTAAAATATCATGTCCTATTTTATTAGGACATGCTTTGAGAAGGGTTCTGAAGAGCAGAACAACAGGGATCAGTTTCTGGGATGAAAAATTTGAAGCTTGAGGACCTCTCGACCTAGCAGTCTTAGCAATAACAAGACCCAGCACGTGGAGGGTGAAGGTAAATAGCCACAGAAGTAAGTGGGAATCTCAGTGTCACTAAGCACACAAGTGGTGTTGAATTTTGTTGCCTTTCTCTTTTTATCATTCTGCTGGCTCCTCTATCTCATCAAGCATAATATATTATCAAGGCTTCTTGTTTCTCATTTAGGGTGACAAGATCTAATCCTATTTTTAGCTGGTCTCTAACACCAGCCTCCACTCAACCTTTGGTAGAAGCTCCATCAAGCACCCTAATACTCTCTCCTCCGAAGCTCCAAAGGTTTTGAGGAGGACTCCATCCACACACAAACCTACTTTGCAATCCTGTTCAATCATTTTGTTAAAACTCACTACTGGGATGCCCAGAAAACCCACCAACATGCCTGAGCACAGTCTGGAAGCACCTACTGGTGAATACCAAATGAGGCAGGGTAAGTACAAAGTCCAGTGCTGATACCCTAGTGAATTCAGGTAGTAGGAACAGTCTGGACATAAAAAGGACCTGAAGCCCCAAGGGGGCTGATTTTGGGGATTGCTCTGGCAGACACAGCACTGTGTTGCCACACCTGTGTTGCTCAAAGACCCAACTTAGCTTGTGTACTGTGACTTCAGTGTTCAGTGGCATAGATATGCTCAAGCATTTCCTCTCTCCTCTTTTTGCATCCCTGTGCTCCTTCTTCCTTATAGTTACATGTCAAGCGCTTTATTTTAGGGCATGTTTTTTAGGGCTTAGCATTGAGGAAATCCAAGCTGTGGCTATCGCTCCTGTCTGCTGAATTAACACAAAATGAAGCCTGAGAGTCAACCAGTGGAACAACCTAGTCAAGCACGAAACACTCTAAGTCTCAGTCTTAAGTCAGAGTTGTAGGTTTGATCTTGATTTTTAAAAGTCATGGCCTAATTTAACTTGAAATAACAGTCTGTGATCTGCAGATGGTCAAAGTGACCAAAATGTCACTTTGGGCCTTGCAGATCTTTGCATGCACTCCACAAAACCAGGCCAGGCAGAAAGGCACACAAAAGTCTTGTTGGGGAGACTGCAACCAGCGTCAGCTCCTTGAATCTGCTGATTGAAGAGGGGTGAAGATGTCCATGAAATCTCAAACCTGTGCAGAAATATAAAAGATAGTTCTGCCAGCCAGCTCTTCCTCCCCTAAACTGCAGACGAGCCTGATGAAAAGCAGCTGCTGCTGCCTCAAGCTGTTTTCCTTTTCTCTGCAGCAACAAGGTGCAGCTGGAAACCAGAGCCTACATCAGCTGCTATTCAGGGGCAGAATAACTGAGGGCTGGCACTGCTGGTCCTGAACTGCACAAAACTCATTAAAAGAAAAAAAAAACACACCGAAATAAAACTCCAACTGTAAAATACTTTACTTGAGGGAAGGATTTAGCAGGACAGGTCCCCTGGTCTGAGAGTTGGCGGGTCAAACGTTCCCTGGATTGCTACTGCAGTAGCTTTGACCTAGCTGACTATTACTGCCTGTCAGAGGTGGAAATGAGTCCATAGAAATCACCTGTGCCCACTCTGCTCTCCCTAAGCCAGTCCCCTGGCACTCAACGATGCTCTGAGCACAAGAGGTGGCTGTTTGTGCCATCCATAGAAATGGGACACCAACTGCCAGCTGTCATTGGCCTCGCTGCCTACTACCTTGATGGAAAACATAAAGAGGAGAATAAATCTCCACCACTACAAATTACTGCATGGACAAAGGAAAATCAATATACTGTAACTTCACACTGTCTCAATGCCATTAAAAGATTGTTACAAACCAATCAAAAGAGCATCCATAATTCACTCATGCTCACCTTACTGAATCCATGGCATAGCGCAGAAAGCATGTGTGCATCCATAATCTTGTCCCATCGTTTTGCACAGTCCTTGCCTTTGAGACAGGAGGAGGGATTTCAGCCAGCAAGGTTTATGGACCTTTCTAGTCCTTGACTTTCCTGAAAAAAGTACTTGTCGTAAACTTTTTTATTCCTCAACCCACTGAGCAGAGCATGCTTAAACTTTCCAGGCTTTTGGATCTGCCTTATTATCCTTCACTTCCAGACATGCCCCTTTAGCACACGAGGCACAGCAACACTGTGACATTAAAAATGTTAATGGGCTGCCTGAAAAATAGCGTGCTTCTTCAGGGAAGGAACAACACAAGCAAATAAAAACAA
Organism: Tringa tobata; assembly: GCA_033628505.1. Lineage (NCBI taxonomy): Eukaryota > Metazoa > Chordata > Aves > Charadriiformes > Scolopacidae > Tringa > Tringa tobata. The sequence continues at coordinate 2,717,357 of JAHREE010000188.1, forward strand.
GTCTTCATGGGTCTTTTGCTTTCCCTCATCTAAGCTCATGTTTTACAACTTTTTCTGGACTGCTTGATATTTCTCACTTCCCTTCCTGACTGCAAGTGAATGAAAGTAAAGTGAGAGTCACACATCCAGGTGCTGGGACATCACAGGATCAGGCAAAATCCTGACCTTTGAACTCTCATCACTACAGCTGGCCACTCTGAGGAGTATGTAGTGGAATCATTACTGACTTCAATGATTTTTCCATTTCTTTTCAGATAATTTTTAAGTTTCCAAATTGTGCATAATATAATATAGTATCTACATGTTAAAGTGAGTCCATCGATCAAATATTTTCCCTAATATCAGAATAATGCATTCAAATGTAAGTATTGGAAATTTGATTGTGCTGTGGATTCAACAACAAACAAGGTCACTCTAGAGTTACTTGGAGGTACAGCCTGTAACTGCTTTTACAAAGGGCTCCCCCCAAATTCCTTCTTTGTCTTCAGACCTTAAGAGGTCATATTTGCAAGGATGTATCTCTCACAGAACCTGCCCACTGGTTTCCTTTGTGTTGTCTACTTTTAAACAAAGTAGCAGATTAGCTTAGCAAAACAGTATCACTTAGGGTATTTTCTGGAAATATTTACCCAATGCTTTTAAGCACTTCTATTTATCCTATGGCCACATGCTTTGAGGTAGAAGAGGGGGGAAGGGTGGCCACACATGAGACAAACCTTTGAATATCAGTTTATATTTGTTATAAACTGACCCATTGAAAATTCCTCAGTCCCTTCTAGCGGAGACAGGCAAAGAGGGGACTTTGCTTTGAATGTTTTGGGTGTTGAAATTGTATTTCGCCATGACATGAGCTCCATCACTGCCAGTAGAATGCAGCTCTGGGTAGGACCATAACTGGCTATAAAAAGAGCCACACAAACTGAAATTGTGACGTTGATTGTCAAGCCATTGTGGTACAGTCTGCTTTACATCACTCAATAGTTCTATTCCAGTACAGTCCTAAAAACTTCAGTTGCAACTCTCTGAATGATAGGGAGCAGTCTTCAGATATTCACAGAATCACAGAATAAGAGACTGGTTGAGGTTGGAAAGGACCTCTGGAGATCATCTTGTACAACCCCCCTGCTCCAGCAGGACCACCCAGAGCCAGTTGCCCAAACTGGGTCATGTCCAAACGGCTTTTGAATATATCCAAGGCTGGAGACTCCACAATTAAATATTAACTCATTTCTGACTTCTGAACACTCAGCTACACAAAGGATTGATTGAAGTACCTGACATATATTTTAATCTCAAGAAACTTAACCCAGAAGTATGTTATGTTTCACAGCTATCAGCCCTTCACATCTGGAACACAACTCTGATTTGCAAAGTTATCCCTATTTCACATTCAGTCCTTGAGGAGAGAACACCCTTTGAAAGAGCCTGTGGGTTAGCAGTGATTCTATGAGTAAAGTTTCTGTCCACTGTCTTTGGTAGCAGCAAGATTTCACTCCAGTCTTCCAAGGATGCCACTTATAACCTTCTCCAAGTATAGGAAGAAATTGCCCTGTGTTAGGATAGCTTCTGTCTTCGTGAATGTAAAAGTGAAAATCTATTTCCAGCCTCTCTTTTCTTGCCCAGCTGTCTCCAGCATGACACAGAAACCATCGCCAACGTTCTCCTCTCAACAGAAGCAATCTCTGATAAGCAGCTCCTTAAGGGCTTTCCAAACACTGCAGCTCTGAAGGACCAGCAAAAGCCTTCAAGTTGTCACCACATACATACCTTAGTTTTCAGATGGCTTCTCCCAGTGCAGACACAGCTCTCCTCCCCATGCTGTCTCTTCATGCTGCAAATAACAGTGAGCTGCACAATGTCAGGAGCTGACAAATTATTTTCTACCTGGTTTGCAGCTGAACAGACCTACCCTAATACACACACCCCCTTTGAATGATGCTCCCGAATCTATGGTTTCCATTGTTACCAATTGTTGCCATTCTATTTCATAATTTGCACCTTCTATGTGCTGGTTTTCAGTAGGAGGAACGGATTATCACTGACTGTAGAAAACTGGACTTTATTGAACAAAGATAAGTATTGATCAACCTGCACAGTACCAAAGTCAACTTCAGGCAAGAAACTATGGCGTGGCTATACTTTCCAGACATCAAACGTTCCACATCTCCTACCTTGACTGATGTGGGACTCTGCAATGAGAGAGCACCCTGTTTCTACTACCTATATCTTTGCTGTTCCTGAAAACAGTTGGTTAGGAAGCAGCCATAAGAACAAGGTTGCAAGGCTCTGCTCTGGAGCAACCCTCTGCCTTACCCAGCAAGTTGCACTTGCTGGAGCATTGAAAATGTGGGTCTGGGTGAGTCCAGGGTACCTATCCAGTGGCAATATGGATGTGCTTCTAAAATCATATTATTGCTTAGCTTGATTTCAGAATGGAGTATCGAAAGAAACTGTGATCAGAGACAGTATGTCTAGAAGACATAGCAGGAAGGAATAAGATTCACTGTCATCTGTTCAGGAGCAGAGTTGATTTGGCAATTAGTATGTAGGTGTAGCACTTCGAAGATCTCACTTTCTCTTCCTACTATTACTTATTCCCTGTGTGGCCTGTGATCAGTGTCATTTCAGGTCCCATTCAGGGAGCAGTTGCTTGTTTTAGTTCCTTAAGACCTGGTCCTGTGCTTCATTTTCTTCCAAGGCCAGGGCACCAAGTTCACTGGAATATTAGGGCTTTAGTGCTTTGAGACTACAAGGTCTGGCACGACGCAGGGCCCAGCATGATGAATGGGATCCCTCAGCACTGCAAGAGCAGAAATGCTACATTATTAATGAGCAGGTGAACACGGAGGTATATAGCAGTGCTCTCCTTAAGTATGTGGATTGAGGTACCGACAGTGAAAGCACATCTGTTGGTATCCTCTCCACCAGATGGTTTCTTTCAGTGCCTGAAGTTACTGTCATTTTTTTCATCAGTAATTTAGTTCAGGGTTTGCTGAGGAGTGGACACACCCCAGATAGGAGAATAGTGGTCTGACACCTGAAAACTTTGTTAGGAACATAAATCTGTGGAAATTTTTCAGCGATAAGCTAAAGACTCTCTCAGAGTTTTCTTTTAAATGGTATGAACTAATTGAAAAAGAATTAATTTTTTTAGCAACATATGATAAATTAAGCTCTGTTTTAATTATTATGCTTTCTCGTAACCAAGTTTTGGGAGAAGTAGTGAAATCACTCTTTGTTCACTAAAAATAAATTGAAAGCTGATTCCTTTTCAGTTTAGAAAATAAAAACAAGATGGATAAGTTTGGTAAGGAGTTGTTAAAAGACTAAGCAAACAATAATTCAAAGTTTCAATATCTGGGAAGATCCTCATGCTCAGAGCTTCAGGCAGGTTTAAACTAGGGCACTGTTTTCTCCTTGGGGTGGACACCGAGGACATGCATGGCTGGCCAGGGCAGCGTCACTGAGCAGCAGGGACCAAACGGGCTGTTCCCAGTCAGTCAAATGTCTGTTTGCTGGTCTGTGGACCCTGTAAACGGGGAAGATTTGATGCATTTTTAACTGAGGTTCAATAGCAAGGCCACATATCCCCATGTCTGTCTGAATCTTCAGACAGCCTGGCATCGCACTTGGTGTTGTAAAGTTTCACCTCTAAAGAGGTTGTCATAACCTCCTGGGCTCCCAAGCTAGACATCAGTTTTATTCTCTGGCTTTTTGATGAAAAACAAAAGATTTCTTCCTTGCATGCTTGTCTGTTCATCCAGCTGTCCTGTCCCATTTTCACAGCAGGAGATGTTTGGGCTTTGTCTGTGGCTGGAGATTGGTTTGGAGGAGGCTGAAGCCAAGCTGAAGAGCGCTCGAACTTAATTCCAGCTTGATCTTCTGTGTTTGGCAGACGATCATTTGTGATATCCAGGTTCATTACAGCCCTCATACCGAAATTTTTGAGTGATGTTTCCAGAAAGCTATAAGAACAAAAGCTTCTGTCTCTTGATTCTGTCTCTTGAGATCATGATGAGGCTTCAAGCTAAGCTGAGAGGAAATATTTTTTTGGCCAAATTCGAAACATGTTAACAGGAAAACAATATTATGGATGAACTTGTGTGGAGGGTTTTTTTACCTATTTTGCAGAAGTTTAGACTTCTTAAAATTTTTCATTTTAAACTTTGTTTGAAGTGTTTGTTTTACCATTTCACAGTTCTCTTTTAGAGATTCAAACTGGTAGTAATAAAATTAGAAACTTGGCCAGACAAAATGCGGCATTTTGAACAGACAGAAACAAATTGCTCCCGCTGTCGTTTCCAAGCCTTCAGACTGCTTGCAGTACTGTTGAAGTTGCATGAGGTTTTTTAATGGAGTTAAACTTAAGTTTGCATTAGGTTTTTTACAGCACTGCTCCTCATTCAGCAACCCAACAGCACCCAGAGCCCAGTTTTTGTTCCTTTCCAACGTGACATCTCTTTCTCCCTATGTTTGTAACGTAATCCACCAGTGTAGTTATTGCTTCACAGCCTCAGATACCTGAAACCCCACCAACCCACCTAAAACTGCTGATGACCAAGGGGCATTGCTCGAGCAGCTGGACTTCAGGGTCCCCATGTTTTCCTCCTTAGTGCGCAAAGAAGCTATATTCTGCCTACAGGGTAATCACTTCTGACTCTGCTGTAGCCATAGCTTTTGGCTACTTAAGCTGGTCATTGCTTTGCATGTCCTTTTTTAGTTGCAAAACATCCAAGACAAGTTAAGAGCTTGGGGGATCTGATGGCCTCTCTTTTCTGTGATGGGAATTTACCATTCCAGAAGTGTGATCGCTGTGGGGACAATTCCCTGGAGCAGGGACCAGGCACCTCTGTGGTTTCAGAAGAGCCCTTCAAACCTGCTTTTCCAATTTCATGGGGAAAAAAAAAAAAAGCAGGTCAAAAAAAGAATATGTTTGGTCCATTTGGGGGAATGTCTTTTCAAGTTGTTTTGGAAAGGACTACTTTCTCATAATGCCACAAAGTGAGGTACTGGAAATCACAGCGCCTTGCAGGACAGAGGCTTTGGACAGTGCAAGGACCAGAGCCCACCCCAAGACTTTGCTATTGCTTGCAGAGGAGCATGCTGCACCTTCCAGTTCAGCAGAATATTACAGCCTATGCTTGAATGCCACCACTTTAAGAGATTTAAATGTATTAAAATATCTTCCTGGGCATTTTATTGTTCCTTGCTCCTGCTGGCACTTCTGAATGTAGCAGAGTTCAGCACAGAGGCCAGTCAGTGAACAACGGCAGATTTACCGCAGGAAAACGATCTAAGGGGAAGAGTTGCAGATGAGGATCCATTTTGTCAGATCACTACCTGCATTCAGGCCAAATTCCAGCTGGTCTGCTCATCCCTTGGCCTAATCAATCTGCCCTTAAAAGAATGATCTATCAACGGAAGTCTAAATATATCTAGCCCTGGAGAAAGAGCTCACAGCAATTCATCATGCAGGTAACTGAAGGTATTCTCATTGCAGCTCCTTCAGCTGTAGCTGACCTTTCTGCTTGAAAAGAGACAATTCTTTCCGACTGTCAAGACCTCATTCTTTGGAGGCCTCGGTGTTCACTAAAAGGGAAAGTGCCTGCACCACAAGATATTTTTGTTCTTACCAGGAAATTACAAGAGCATTAATTTAAATGCATTAGAGAGACGTTAGATATTTGTGCACGTTGGAGAAGAGCCCACATTCCTCCTCACTACCTCAGCTGCCTTTTGGCATTTCCGTCTGCAGCATAACTGTGCTGGACCAGAAGTGTGAGTTGCTGCTACTGGAGACAGAAAGCTGGAAGGGAAGGATGTCTAGGAGGCTGAATCTGGAATCCCCATGTCTCACCTCAGCAGCTCACAGCACAGCAGGGAGGAAGACTCTTGGCTCGTAGTTTCTAATATTTGCCCTTAAATCACACAAGCTGTATTAACCACCGTAATTTCTGCACTAACAGAATTGATCAAAACCTAAGGGCAAAGATGGTTTGGCCAAACCAAAAGGCTTCATTCAGATATTTTGAATATCTCTGTAATACCCTGACAGATTTCCATCAACCTTGGAAAGAGCAAAACTCTGCAATTAGTTGGAAATTTTCAGTATGGATTTCAGTGTCTAGATCAGGACTTGTTGTCTTTGAAAACCCCAATATGCACTAATCCATGCCTTAATTTCCCTACCTTCAAATGGGAATGATAGTCTTGTAGCAATAATTAGTATCTGGAAAGCACTTCAGATGCTTATACAGTGCATTCCCTAGAGCCAGCTACCTACAATCAATGGGATATAATGGCCTCATATTATCACAATAATTAAATACTTCCAGCTCTTCACTTAACCAATGTTTACAGTGCACCAGTGAGATAGAGGAAATCTTAACTCTATCTGGTTGACAGAGAACACGTGTGAAGTAAAAATGAGCAGAGTATTCAGAATGCCTCTTTAGCATGTTAAAAAAATTCATGTTCTTCTGAGCAATTAAATTCAAAGAACTGTTAGGCAGCTTAGACTACATAATTCTGGGCCTGCAGGAGTCCACCCTGAAGCTCAAAGAACTGCATCCATGCACTGCAGGTCCTACGATTGGATCCTGATAATCAAAATTGTACAGAATATGATTAGAGCGACTGTAGTTCTGTGACTCTCTTCAAGACATTCACCATCTATGTTTCTGAATAGAGACCTTCAATAAATTGTTGCTGGGATAGAATGAGAAATACTTGTTCTCCGAGGTATCTGTCTTAATGGCTAAAGCCTTTTGCAAATTATTGCTATTTCATTTCTGTTAACAAGCAGATATTTAACCCACACAACAATTTGAAGATTATTTTTGCCTTTATCACACTTATATCAAATGTAAAAGCCTGTACTGACTGGATCAAGAATAAGTGATAGAGGAATTTTGTAAATAAAGATATCTAAGATTTAATGCAAAAAAGTTCTAGCATTTTGTATCTGAATGGCTGGGTTAAGTTCTGCCTTTCCTTCCACCTTCAACCTTGAAAAGAAAGGATAAGGAGCGGTCAGGCTTATAAAGTAGTTATAAATACATATATTCTTTTTACTATAAACAAACACACAAGCTAGAATCGTAATCACAAACACTATCTTGCCAAAACCTGAATTTTTGTTGTTCTGCCTCTGTGCTTTTGTACTTGAAAGAAAGCAGAGGCTAAAAAGATGGATCTGAATAAGACAACACGTTCTGTGCAGAGCATGGTGCAAAGTGCATCTCCAATGTGATTACCAGGAACCGAGTGGGACTGTGTTATTTCAAACTGATTCTGACTCATATAATGTATCCACCAGAATTTACTGCAACATAAGTAACGGCAGACGGACCATCCTGTGTTTGGAAAACATTCCTTTTGATGCATCTTCAGAGTAATACTGAATAATAGAAGATACTGTGTATCACCTTAATTTTTTACGATGCAGCACCACAACACAGGTCAAATAGAAACTTTCAGTCTTACAGAAACCCCATGCAAATCTCTAGGAAGTCAGCCGGGAACTTTGCTAGATCAGGCTGCTCATATCCTTATTTGCTCAGAATCCTTCAAATATGGCATCTGATGCCATTTTCTAGTCCTGAGATGAAGACAGCTGACTTTTCTGGCAGTTTCTGAATGAAAAACGAAGGGAACTTCTGCTGTCCATTTGTTTCTACTTCCTCTTGTTACTCTCGTGTAAAATTGCTCATCAGGGTTCTCAGAGAAATTACAGTTCAATCTCAAGTAACTAGAAAGGCCTCTTCATTAGGCCTGACCCAAAGGCCACCTAAATTCCACCATTCCTAGTGGACTTTTGCATCAGATACCTGACGAAAGTTACACTGAAACCTACAGTAAACTCAGTGCAGCGTCAACAGGAACAAATTTTAGCAATGCTTGGAGGAGACACTCAGACTTTTGTAAGATACCTTTGCCCCAACCTTATGCCTTCAAATCCAAAATTCCCACTGCTCATTAAATCCCTACTTTTGGTTCAGGTGGTTAAATCATTTTATATCAGTGCCATCAATAAACGTGAGCCAAACTCTGCTTTATGTGAACAACCGTAATAGTAGAGAATTTCTTGTTAGCCTAAAGGGACACAAAAGACAAAGGGGAAGATGTAAAGACCTTCACTTTAACAACATCCCCTATGTCTGTGCACTACATGTGATTTGAGAAGCATTAGCATTTTGTTTTGTTTTGGTCTTGTAATTAGAAGGATTGTGCTTCATTATCCTACTGTAGCTCCCGCTGTGACACAGTCCCGGTTATCCCTCTAAAAGAAATATTTCATACACAATATCCAATTCTGTCAATTGATTACAAAAGCTTTGGAAGTTTCTCCATTTCTTATTTCAAGACTATGTAAAGGAAAAATAAATTAAAAAAAAAACCACAACCACTTATTCCAACAGAGTTATTACATTCTTGGGAATGGTATAGGGAAACATTTCAGACAAGGCAGTTCATTTCCATAAAAGTGGATACTTGGAACAGAGGGAGGAAAGATATCTTTTGATGGTTTGTTTTTTCCCCTTTTTCTTTGCAGGATAGCTCTCATTTGAAACGGGGAAAACCAGTCCACATTAATTAACTGATGTATATGTGATGGGGGGCAGCAGCAGGGGGCTGGGTCACGGGGGGTGCTGGTCCCCAAAAGCTCTGAAGACTGTTCTATATACTGTATAGAAACAGTCAATTTTCAGTCTAAGAAGTCTCTGTGAACTGTATCCTACGAGCTTCATCTCTTAATTCTTTCTCCTCACCTCATCTGGCAGCATTCTGCCCTGCCTTTAACAATCAGTCAGAGCCTCTCTTTGTACAAAACATATGTTCGTAGGTAATAAGATGATGTTGCCTGAGATACATATAATCTTATGTTCCTGTGTGCATATGTTAGCAGCAGTATTTGTTTTGAGTATTCTTATATTCAGAAGGGAAAAGGTCTTTCCTATATTTATGCTAATTAGCATAACATACTCTACCCAGAATTCATCATATTCTGCTAAACTCTGCCAGAGAAAATGTATTAATAGCTGAACTGTTGCAACCCTTTATTAATATCGGCATTGCAAGCTCTGTACCAATTTGAAGGCATACCAAGAAGACAGGATTTTTGTCCTTATTCCTTAAATCTTTATGACTAAGTAATCAGAGATAATGAAAAAATGCTCCAGGGGAAAAAGCTTGGGCATAAAGGCAAGCAACGTTTAACTCCACAGTGGTTTGCTCTGTCTTGCAGTTGTTGAATCAGTGACATGACTCTGGGTCTTGCCTTAAAAAATGATCTAATTATGCTTCATCCAATCCTAAATCTTTATGAAAGAAGGATTCCTACAGATGATGAATACTTCCAAGAATTGCTTGATTTGAGAGGAAACTATACCTACAAAGTGGAAGCAGGACTGCACATTGCGTCACGTTGGCTCTCTGTCCTCCTGCAGCACTGAGTGTTGTGTCCAGGTTTAGGAGGAATGCAAAAAACAGAAGTGACAAATATCCAGAGACCTTGAATAAAAACAGAGGTCATGGCAGCACAGTGGATTCTTGTCTCCAGGCAGATGGACAAGAAAACTACAGGTTTACTAACAGGTTATTTCTTCATCTCCAGCTCAGAGCAACATCACATGCTTCCTCATTCCAGATAAGATAATATCTACAACTTAAATGTTCTTAAACATGTGACTTTTCATCAGCTTTACTGGGATGGTGGGCAAGACAAGAGAGACAATGGGTCAGTAGCTGACCTAGAAATTAAAGCCAGAATCTCTACCTATGAGATTGGACTAATATATCTGACACTGGTATACATTCTTGGAATTAGCCTGTTGCCCAGTTGGCTGAACTAAAAGCCCATAACTCAGGTATCTTCAGGTGCCATTGTTCAGGTTTGAGCAAGATTTGTCCTCTTGCAGAACAGCAATCCCATTGGATGTTCTGAGTTTACAGTTTTAGTTAGCCAAGGATAAATTCCTGGGGAAACCAGATATTGTTCATTTGCTGTCTCAACACAGTAACTCCTTATACATCAGCACAGAAGATACACAGACCAAACTGAAATGGCACATATACCCACAGACACTGCTGTATTTCTGTTTCTCCTTCCATCAAAAGTTCTTGGGGGAGAATTTCCTCTGTCATTCAGGGCCCTCCTCTTGCATTAATCTCCATATTTTTCTGCATCCTTATGGTACATTTTAAGAACAGTATCCTCTAGAATTTAATTTTCTTCTACTTCAGTCTAATGATTTCCTGATCGGCCCCAGCAGGGATTCAAACTTCCTAATAGCTTATATATAGTACCAAGAAACCAATAAATACATTTTGATTACCTCAGTGGTGCTCAGCTGTACCTCCTGTTACAGCAACAAAGAGGAGGTGCTGCCTAGGATCATCTTGAGATGGTAAAGGAGAGGGATTAGGAAGTGACAACAAAGGTGCCAAGAGTCCCATGACCACGTAAAGGCAAAGGTGTGCCAGCAGACTAATGGTAGATGAAAACTACTTTTAACATCTCCAAGCAGTTGGAAATTATTTTGTCCATGGCCTTCCCCATGTAGAACCATAACTAGAGAATCTGGGAGAGACATGCTGGAGGTTGCCCAGAGTCCCAGGTCACCTGGGAGTAGCTTGAATTGGCACAGCTTGTCTCCTGACAAGCCATGGAATGTGTTGTAGATCCCTGAGGTCTCAGCAGTATTTTCTGTCCTGGCATGGAATAGTCCTGGAGTCCCACAAAAGCCCATCCAGCAGGAACAGAGAAGGAGGCCGAGGCCATTATGAGAGTTATGGTCATTAATTAGAGAGTCTTGGTTCAAACAACATAACATTTGATTCCTGGACAGAAAACCTTGACCAGTGTTCAGTGGAAAAATATAACAGCCAGGCTATCCATTGCAACACAAAGGAGTTGCAAGCTGAATCATGAGAACAATATACTGCAATTAATTAATGAGGAAGGAAAAAGAACAATCGCTGTATCATGAGATGGAGCCACTAACTATGAAGAGGAAGGTATAAAAACACGGGTTTTGTTCCCATTAGCACAGCCCTATGAGCCGCTGGGTCAAATCCATCCCTGCTTTAACACAGCTGATGTCAGTGGAGTCAACAGCAGAAAGAAATTTAGTCCTTCCCTTCTCTAGAAACAAGCTGTGATCTTAAAGTTCAAATACCTACTTTACATCAGAGAGAAACTGCAGAACAGAGAGGCTGAGCACTTATTAAAGCAGGTGAGTTAATTAGAGCTCTCCAGTTTAGAACTAGGATTGTGTCTATCTCCTAATAGTTGTTATATCTGAGCTCTCCTTAAGGGTCAAGCATCATCTCTCCCTTCTGTCACACAAGTACTACTTCAGCTGGGTTTGTGGAGCAAAGATGACACTCAGTGGCTGGCTAGGTTATCACAGGTATGTGTTCCCAGCAGTTTTCCAAAGCAACAGCTCTTAGATACTGTTGGAGGAGGCTGTTCACAGAAGCTTGCTTTGCCATGTTGGGCGCAATATCATCTTCAGATTTCCAGCAAAGGACAGCACTCCTCCACTCCAGTCACATGAATACTAAGCAGTGATTTATTTTCCATATACATTTTTGACACATGCATTTCTTAGCAGAATTTCTCTTGGAGATGGAAGGCAAAAGATTTGAGGAATGTCTCCACGGAATCTTTCTTCTTTATATTTTTTGTAGAAAATAGAATTAATTGGGTTTTTTTTTATTCACAGTCATAGCTTTCCCTATGCAGTTAAGACAAGCCTTTATAAGCACCCTCCACTGTATAAACCTAAAGCCCTCTGTGAGGATTGCAGACTTTGGCTTTCCCAATATGCAGCTGAGATGTAGACTTACATCAGGACCACAGTGATGAAACCAGGCAAAGCTAAAGCTTGTGGGCCAAAAGAAGGATCCAAGCATTTACCTAGTATGGACAAGAATTTGGTTTCAGGGGGTTTAGTTTGTCTCCGTGTGTCCTCCAACTAGCACTGGTTGATGCAACACACTAGTGTGGGAATGGAAACCATCTTGGCCACTTCATGACCAAAAGACCTCGACAACAGGCCACTAGTTGTATGGAATGTACTGCCTACAGTGTGTATCAGCTGGTTAATTCTGCAATGCATGTTCATCTGTCTCAGCACCTTCCAGTTAGACCTCATCCCCTTCCTAGACAGGGAGTTATGTGCAGACTTTTGCATTATTTAGTGTTGTCTCACAGCTTCCCCTCCCTCCCAGTAAACCCCTGAAGGAAGGCTGCAAGGTTCAATCACAAGTGTGTTTGTCTTCACTGGTGAGTTACCCTCATGAAGTGAGCTGTGCTCTCAGTCCCATTTCTCAAAAAATATGTGTCTGTGTCACAGAATGAATGTGTCGATGAGCCTCTTTCATTTGCAACATAAATACAGGGAAGGCAGCAATTCAATTCCTTCTGTTCCCTGCAGGTCCCTTGCACTGGGGAATAAGGTATATTAGCAAAAGAGCAGAGACAAGCTGCACCACTGCTGCCCGTGGTCTTTCTGGTTTAAAAGAGAAGAGCTGGAGCCTTCAAGGCTGGTCTGGCAACATTTGTTATCAGTAATCTGATGTATCAATAAGGAGGAAAAAGTTGATGGACAGAAAGAGTACAATTTCTAAACACAGTGATGCTGATTTGGATAGTGACTGGCACTGGGAAGTGACTGACAAAATCCTTTTAGGTGGTGGCCCTCAGGCTGAAAAAGACAGCAAGAGGATCTCCCACTGACATCAAGAAGAAATCTGGACAGAGATGAAAGACAGAATAAAGTGCTCCTATCGTGAGTAAATTCTGAAAATATCTTTGTGATTTCCAACACATTCCACTTGCTGCAATGGAGACTACCCTTTGCAGTACATCTTCCTACTGTTTCCTCCTTTGCAATCTGATTTGGATTCCCTCGCCTCTTTCTTTTTCTGCCCCACTTTGCAGAGTCTCCCTGCCTGCTCCCCCCTTGGCAATGCAATCAGTAGCAGAGTTTTCTCTCATTAATATCACAGAATGGGTAGAGTTGGAATATAATAATCTAGATCTGACATTAAGCCTTATAGTTATTAGTCAGCTCCAGGTCTCAAACAGAAAACACGTGTCTATGATTACACATATACGCCTTTCATGCTCTTTAGCACAGCGACCACGTTTCTGCCCTGTGTCTGCAAGGCACAGTGAATGACGGCGGGTCATATCATAAATACCCTAATGCAGAATAATAGTGCAGTTACTATCACCAAGGAGAGGAATGAGTGGCAGGTACAGACATCATTCAGAGGAGGTGTTTTGGGCTGCCTGCAGAAGAAATACATAATGCTGCAATAGTGTTTGCATTTGGTAAGTTATGTTGGCAGACATGCTGATGATTTAGAACACACTAATATTTATACATTTGTATGCTTATATATGTATATAAGCTTATACATTCTTGATTGTTTATATTATGCATAATAACTGTCAAACATACAGGTACAGTGAATGCCTCAATCTGGACAAACCTTGTTGCCAGGCTTAGGTTTTGATTTGTCGTACCACTAGGTTTTATTATTTTGGTTTTACCACTCAACCTTGGATGAAAATAGATATGTCACATTCATCTCATCCCTTCAAAACAGACTGCGACAAGGTGATGCTTCTGGACTGTATCCCTTTACATCCATCTGGGACAGTGCTTCTCAAGCTAAAGCCTTTTTGTAAAGAATCATCTCCCACATAAACTAACATAGAACCAAAAGCTGACATGTTTTCTTAAATCCAGCTTTGTAAAAACAGTTTAGGTGTCTGATGCTACAGAAATCAAAGCAAACTAATTTTCTAAATGCTTTTAAATGTCCATCGTTACAACAGCTGCCTGGGAGATCACTGGAGGGTTTTCTGCAGAGGTAATGACTGACTAGAGTAATTTAGAATTTGCCTTATTATTTCATATTTTGTACCTTTAAGTCACCAACTTCAATCTATTCCCACTGTGATTGCTTTCTCCTCCAAAATGCATTTCTCTCTGCCAAAATCTTCCTAGCATCATGTTATTACTTGTTTCCAACTTGCCTAAAAATTCTGAAGTTTAACTGGATGTAGTTCAGTTTGAAAAGTAAAACAATACAAGAGCATAACCAATGAGCAAAGCAAAGTAATGTTATCCTTCCTCAGTGTGTTGAATGCTGCAGAAGTCAAACTAGATCAAGCTCAGTCCACAATCACACATATTCCTGTCAGTACACCCACGAGAACTCCATTAGGGCTGGCATCAGAGACAAGAAACTTTATGAGAGTGTTTTGAAAATGGCTTGAGAACACAAAAGTCCTTCAGACTTCAGCTAAAGGTTCTAAACATGAGCTATACAAGCTTCATAAGAATTTGACTTGCATGGTAGTAGAACACTAAAAAAGGCCCTTTGTCCTTATCCTTGAACAGATTAGAATAAAAATGCCTAAAGAAAACTGAAACTAAAGTGAAATCAATATACCATTAGCTTTGAAGAGAGGGATGCAAACTTATATTTGATAATGTAAATAGGCTCGAGCCCTGAAATGACTAAATGGAAGGAGGAGCACATTACAGAGAGTGAAGTTTGCGGATACTGGAAGTCAGGAGCTGCTGTTTTGCAACTACTTCCCATGCAATCTGGGGTAGGAGAAACCTGAGTCTCCAGTCCAAAATTATACTGGCTTCTTTAAAAAACTGTAAGTTTTATTCCTACTGCTTTGCAGGCTCATATCTAGTTCACTTCGTGTGGTTTCCTTATACCTCCTTCATCATTATTGCTTTCTCACTGTCTTTGTCCTATTCAGTGTTTCAGCTGATTTCTTTCTTCCCACATATATGCACTTACATTATCACTGAGGTTTTTTTTGTTATTTCCTGCTCTTATTGTTAACATCTAAGAGGGCTTTAACTAGCAAAGGGTCTGTTCTTTGTGCCTATTATATGCCCATCAGCTGTCATGACTGGGATCGAGGTCCTAAATGCCTCTGTGTTCTCCAGTTTTCTCTGTTATCTCATCAGTACCTGCAATTGCTATCGGTGCATTCCCCAAACCAAGTGCAACAGAAGTGGAGCATCCTAATTGAAATCCTTTTTCTTACATTCTTTCTGTGCACTAAAAAGACATTTCCAAAGCAGGACAGTTCTTTTCAGTCTGGATCTTTATCTTTGGTAAGGTTCACTATTAAAATATCACTGCCTTCACATGCTGCCCTTCTCTATGTACTGGCTGTCAAGTAGTTGGGATGTCTATAGAATCCTCTTTAATCCTGTGGGTTTGGAAGTCCCCGTTTCCCACACAGTGATTGAATATTAGTGGTGTTGAGGGATATGGTGTAGGGGAGAACTTTGTAGAGTAGGGTAGATGGTTGGACTCGATGATCCCAAGGGTCTCTTCCAACCTAGACAATTGATTCTATGATTAGCTTCATGGTTTCAGCTGGAAAGGAGTTAAATTTCTTACTAGCAGCTGGTGTAGTGCTATGTTTTGGATTTGGGATGAGAAATGGTGTTGAAAACACACTGGTGGTTTTGGTTATTGTTAAGTTCTTAAGGCCTTTTCTGCTTCTCGCATCACTACGCCAGCAAGGGCTGGGAGTGCACAAGAAGTTGGGAGGGGACACAGCTGGGACAGCTGACCCCAAGTGACCAAAGGGATATTCCATCTCCTATGACATGATGCTCAGTATATACAACTCGGGGAAGAAGGAAGGGGATGTTCAGTGTTATGATGTTTGTGTGGCTAAGAAAAAACTTGGGTATAGCTGGTCTGACCTTGAGGAACTGAAAAAGTCTCTATGCGCCCTCAGTGCTCTGATTTCCAATGGCTCTAGGGGATCCCACAGCGGTGCCGGGAACCAGATGCTGGGCTGATCCAACGGTGGGTGGGTGGGCACAGGAAGGACTTGACAGAGGGACCATACTGCAATGCAGCCTAAAAGCCACATCAGCAATGAAGGGCAAAAGGCTGCTCTACGTCTCGTTCCCTAGGGAGTAGCTGCTCCACAAGGGAAGGAGAAGGGGGGCCTCAGAGCCAGCCGCAGCTTTGCCGGGACTTATGCTGCTGGCATAGTCTCTCAGAGTCATCAATGATGCTGGTTTAATTGCATTTACATACTGTGCTATTTCCGAACACTATGCACAACAACCCTAATTTTGCTCTCAATGAGATGAGATGCCTTTGAGCTTCGCTGACAGTCTAGGTTTTAACTCCCAAGTGACACAGAACCCTGGCCTGCAAACACACCACTCAGTACTGATCCTGTTTCTTTTCCACTCCAGATCTCTCTGTTGGTCTTTAGACTAAATAATCCAAGACGACCACGGTAGGAAGACTTGATGGCTCTCAGAGAATCATACATGACTGAGCTGACCTGCATCCACAGACCCAGTTCTTGTTTAAATGCAAGTGATTTCCTCTCCTGCTCTGCCTGTGGAAGGGGCATCTACCACAGGCTGCAGAAGACCCATGGGGCTTGTCTGCACCCCCTGGCAGTAAAGTTCGTGGCGGTCTTCAAGAAGAATCATTGATAAGGAAGCAGAATAGCAGGTTGTCACGGTTTAACCCCAAGCAGCAACTAGGACCATGCAGCTGCTCACTCACTCCCTGCCCCGAGTAGGGTAGGGAGAAGGAGGAAAGGAAAGGAATGAAAAAAAGCTTGAGTGCTGAGATAAAGACAGTTTAATAGAACAGGAAAAGAAGAGGAAAATAATAATAGTAAAAATTATATACAAAATATAAAGAATATAAGTTGCTTTCACCACCTGATGATTGGTTGCCCAACCCATCCCAAGCAGTGATCGCAGATCCTGTCCCCCTGGCCAACCCCCATTTATATACTGAGCATGACCCCTACGGTATGGAATATCCTCCTATCAGCTTGTCCTGTCTATGGGAAGCTGAAAAAGTCCTTGACTAATATAAACATTACCTAACAACAACTAAAACAATATGTGTTATCAACCTTTTTCAATGTTCTTCTCACACCAAATCCAAGCCACAGCAGCTACTAGAAAGAAAATTAATTCTATCCTATCAGAAACCAGGATACAGGGCAAAGGATAAAATTCAGATTATAGTGAACCTTAAATGATGTCCTTCAAAAAATGAAGCAATTACCTCAATGTGTAGGTAGGGAAAAGGACAATAATTCTGTTTTGAATATTATATCACAAGATACAGCACGTACCATAATTTACTTAGGGTTCACCTACAATTTTTATAGTGGAAGGCAGTCAGCCATGACAGGATGAGGGGCAACGGGCACAAGCTGGAACATAGGAAGTTCCATTCAAATATGAAGAAGAACTTCTTTATGGTGAGGGTGACAGAGCCCTGGAACAGGCTGCCCAGGAAGGTCGTGGAGTCCCCTTCTCTGGAGATTTTCAAGACCTGCCTGGATTCAGTCCTGGGTAATATGCTATAGGCAATCCTGCTTTGGCAGGGGAGTTGGACTAGATGATCTCTAGAGGTCCCTTCCAACTCTGACAATTCCATGATTCCATGTTTTTAACGTCTGAAATAATGAAGACTTTATCTGATTTATCAGGAAGTTGTGATGATTAGTTGCCCTCTTAGTTAAACATCAGCTTCATTTTTCCAATCCTGACAGTGTAGTTTCTGTTTATAGTCACTGGGTCTTGATGCATGTCTTACCACGGGATTAGTGGGCCTGTGGCTGTCTGTCAGCTCTTTAAGGAGCTGCTTACAGACTGTCAGTGAGTATTTCAGCAAAGCCTGTGGGGTGCCCATGTGGAGGCTGGGTCTGTGGCTCCCACAGCCGCGTGTGATTTTCAGAGCTCAAGCCTCACTCAGTCTGTGCTGTTAGCTCTTACAGAAGCATCGCCGGCCACCCTGCCTTTCCCTGAATGACCATAAGCAGCTCTCATTAAAACCCAATTCATTGACTTGTGAATGTGACGCGCGCATTTCATCCTCTCACTTTGATTGGTGCCCTATTATCTACTATTTGCAAACACGGGAGAAACCACTAAGTATTTACAAAATATTCACAAATCTTATCATTTTCGGTCATTATGTTAGTGCAAATCTAATTATTTTATAAAGTTTTACCCTCTATACCTTTTTATTACTGTTTAATTCTGGAATAAGAATTATGCTTAACATAATTTGATAGCTGAACAGGGAACATCTAGTTCTATTAATAGACTGAAGTGTTCCTGTTGCTGAGGAAGATTAGTACAACCCTGTTTGCTGAATGAAAAACAAAATGAAAGGAAACATTAGCATAAATGAGAGTGCTTTGATTGTTTGCTACAGTTGTCCTTGGTAATGAAATACAAGGTGAAGCTGTAGAAATAATATAATCTTGATAAAATTGTAGTAAATTTGAATAATTTTGTGTGTGTAATCAATACAAGGGACTAGTTTCTTGGCATTTTCCCCAAGGCAGTATTCCTACATATCATGCCATCCTCATTAATGCAGAAGATGTTAAGCTAAATAAAGTACACACCTCCTTAATTTCAAGGATAACAGGTATGACTCTACCTCTTAATTTTAGTCTAAAGAAATCCAGACCTTATGCAATAATTGTCTGTGATAGATCAAAACCTGAACTAGCAAAGGTAGCAAGTATTAACAGAGCTTTGTCTAATCACCAACAGTGCATTCAATACAAGCCTACTGAAATGTATGTTTTGTATTGTTTTAAAATGAAAAGTAACATATTCACATCATATATTTCTATTATTTATCATGAAAATAGTTTAAAGATGTAGCATTATCGTTCCCAGCTGACTCCTTGTGTAAAGTGATATAGGGAAAAAGTATTAATATGCAATCTAATTAAAATTATTAAATAGTCCTGGTGATTTGGAAGTTCTGTCATTTTTTATTTCATTGACACTGGGCCTAAAATCTCTCTGCTGATTCTGATAATATCTCCCATAAGATTGCTGTTTGGATGGTCAAAATGTTCTCCTTATTCTTTATATAGCATATCTACTCAGACTCTAGAAAGATCACACTCTTCTGAGCTGATCTGGGATTGACACGGCTGAAGCTGACTTTCTCCGTGGCCATAGGTACACTAATATATCTCTATTCTATGGCACATTGAATTTCATAAACACACACCCAAAGTCACAAGTGTTTCAAGATTAGCTTTCTTCTAAATAAATCTTGGAAGAAAAATACTTGAGCATTTAAAGGCACAAAGTGTATGAAATATGAGAAATATTCAGGAATGTGCTGTCGCCATGTGACAGCTCAGTATCTATTTAACTTTAACTCTCCTTCTTTCTATATGAATGTCAAAATACTAATTATACTACTATGGTAAAAAGCCAGATGTAGTAAGATAAACACTGAAGGTTCTCATACAGACATGCATCAAGCACACAATCAGGTTCCCATTTGCTCTGAGTAATGCAGATCAAGGTTTGCACAGTAACTGCAACATGTTGAACTTGTTTTCCAGACTTTCTAGATTCCTGTCGTCCAGGCCAGGACTGCATCAAAACTGCAAGGAAATTCAGTTCTGTTGCTGCTGACAGGACTCCCTTGTAAATCTTGATTTACAACAGGTGATGCTATTTGCTTGACTGCCATGTTTGCCCTTGCCTTGTTTAAACTGAATTTTGTGCTGTAGAATATTTTTATATGAGGAAGAAAAAACCAACAATTTAAGCTACTCCCAGTTGTATAAGTGGGATTCATGTGGCTTAATGCAGACATCCCAAAAGCTAACCTGTAAACTGGACAAAGTGTCTTAGGTTATGTCTACATCCCCAGTGTCTGACACAAAGGGCAGCTGTCCACTTCTGTGTGAATGAGTTCTTTCCCCTGTGGAACAGAATAGCTGCATCCATAGTGCCCATGTGGAATGACCCTGGCTTGTGGCAGCTCCTCAGCTGTGTCTGGGGACTACTTGGGAACATGTCTGTTGGCCCCAGGCAGAAAATGCACCAGGAACAGTTTCCACAACCTGCATGGAGAATCAACACTGTTAACAGCACAGATGTAGCCCAAGTGTCCTTTCCTAGTTAATCTGGAGAAAGAGGCACTATGTCATAAACACCAAAAGTAGGTTACTCACATATTCAAGCTGTTTATTTCTCTCCGTGGCTATAAAAGTGTGAAGAGTGACTAGAACAGAGACAGACATCTACATGGTAGAAATCTAAAGCTAGATAAGATAAAGATCCTTGAAGGCTCTGACAGTTACACTTCCAACATGATGTCCCAATTTAAAGTCAATGGGACTTAGTTAATAGCTTAATTTTAAGCATATACTTCAAATATCCTTCTTTCCCATTGATGATTGCTAAAATTAAGACCTATTCTTTTAATCCTGGTTTCACTGAAGTTGATGACAAACTCTCATTTTCTTCATTGGAACCTGGATTTCCTTGTTAGGATTCAAGTCTCCAAGTAAGAGATGCCTGATTTAATTGGATTTCTTGCCAGTATCTCCACTGATAGGCAGTGGAGACTGACAAAAACAACTATAAATCTGATATTCTGGACAGCTCTGCTACTCTAGTTCTCCCCCGGCATCTGAAGAATTGGCAGTTCTTAGAAGAAAGTCCATACTAAATTAGGAAACGTTCCTCACTGCTCTATATTAACAGCTTGCAAGCAGCAGGATACCATGGAGTTTTGCTCTATGAATTATTTTTTAAATTGAGAGAATTAGTTCTTTTCTTGTCCTCTATTTTTATTGCAACACTTTTGCCAGGACTCCATATGCCAAGATGTAATTAGTTTTCAGAGAAGACATTTGGAGCTCTGGCACAGACCATGGATAGTTTTAACAGCTTCTTTTCTCTTTCTTCTGAATATTAAGCAGGAGCATATAATTGTCTGTGACTTCTTTCAAGGCATCTCTGGAACTTAAATAAATTTTCAGAATTAAATAAATTGAAAATAAAAATAAGATTAACACAAGTATTATTCAAAGAAGATATTTTAGGCACATAAAAAGTCAGGAATTTTTACTGTTATGATGGTTCATTTCAGTGCAAATCCAGCCCTAACTCTTAATTATAGATATATTCATTCTCTCTATATAAAGACAAGAAAGACTGAATAAAGACTGCCAGGTGTGTGCACTAGAGAAGAGCTAATTTTCTGAGGAGAACCATGTCTTTTGGTATTCCTTATGTCTGGAGTGCTTGATATTCCATTCATTTCTCTTTGCATTTTGTGGCTTTTTATTTGCTCAGCAATTTGGTGCTAACCAGAGATCTCGAGCCAGCACAATATTTGCAGTAAGATGGAGGGTCATTGGAGTCCTTAAAAATTTTTACTGATATTACTAGGTGAAATTTCACCTCTGCCTTTCACAGCACCCAAAACCTGTCTGCTCTACATGGTATCAACCATAACTACACTGCTCCTGAGCTCCTTCGGGCTTGCTGGTTTTTGCTGATTTACTTCCCACCATCTTCTGAGCCTGATCCAAAGGAAGAAAAGCCTCACAGCCATGGTGATATTCCGCCCTGATTTGCACTAGAATAAGCACGTGGACAAGAGTGAAGTAGATCAGCCTTACTTCGAGAGAGTCTGAGGTTAAATTAATTCTATTTCCCATCACCCACAGATCCACAGATGGAGGTTGCTGGAAAGTCTGTTACCAGTGATACCCTGATTGTGGAATATTTTCATATCTCCTGTTTGCAAAGTGCTCATCCTGTATACGTAACGGCCTCTCTGACTACAATGGCTCTACAGATAACTTCTGTAAGCGTGTGTCATGGTTTAACCCCAGGCAGCAACTAGGGCCACGCAACTGCTTGCTCACTCCTGCCAGTTCCAGTGGAGGAGGAAGAAGAAGGAGGAGAAAAGGAGAGGAAAGAAAGAAAACTCATGGGCTGAGATAAAGACAGTTGAATAGAACAATAACAGAAGACAAAAATAATGAGAATAGTAATAATAGTAAAAATTATATACAAAATAAAAAGAATACAATACAAGTTGCTCTCACCACCTAATGATTGGTTGCCCAAGCAGTGATTGCAGATCCCAGCCCCCTGGCCAGCCCCCATTTATATACTGCGCATGATGTCTATGGTATGGAATATCCTCCTGTCAGCTTGTCCTGTCTATGCTCCCTCTCAGCTTCTATGGGAAGCTGAAAAAGTCCCTGACTAATATAAACATTACTTAGCAACAACTAAAACAACATGTGTTATCGACATTTCTCAACCTTCTTCTCACACCAAATCAAAAAAACAGTAGCTACTAGAAAGAAAATTAGCTCTATCCTGGCTGACACCAAGACAGCATGTCAGGATCTATTTGATGAGTTTTTTCACAGTGCATATTCACTCCTCAGTTTCCTGGACGACCTTCATCTCTATGGGCCTGTGATCTCAAAGGTGACTGGTGTTCTGAAGCGCCCTTTTCCACACACCCAATCTGGCTCCTCTGCACACTCCTCCTGTGCAAATACAGCTATTGGTGGCACTTGCGATGCCTGCTCTCAATCATAGTGAACTCCTTTTCCAGTTCCCCAGCAGAAAGCAAATTGCAAGATCTTTTATTTCTCTAAGGCTGTTAGTTATGGTAATACACATATCAGACAGTCCATTGCTCAAAGGTACTGAGTGATGGGGACACAGGATGGGTAAACTGGTGAAGCAACTTTGCAGAGGTCATGCATAGGCATGACATGAGAGTGCCTTGTGCATGGCCATTCTGCAGGAGAGCTCTTAGGATATGCTGCAGCCTTTGCAAAGAGCTGATTGTCGAGACTACTTCTCATGTAAGTAAAATTCGGCTGAGGCAGGAAGAGAATTGAAAAACAAAGGTCCTCAATTTAAACAAAATGCTTGCACATATCCAATTTAAAGACTGCTTAGGATTTCGAGATAACAAGAGTGAATATGGCTGAATACATGCAAGACATAACCAAATTCAAATTCTTCCATAAAATACCTGACTGAAAAGTTTTGCCGCTTGACTGCACCTTGGCACTGCACCCTGGCACCGCACCCAGAGGGCAAAAAAATATGGGATCTCAGTTTGTTCAGCAACTAAATATGCAGAGCTATCAAACAAAAAGATGTCAGTGTTCACTGAGCTGGTAACAGAGACTAATCCATTGCAAGGCTGGAAGAAACGTGTCTTGGGTCTTACATAATCCATGCAGTTTACTCTCAAAGGGATGTATTTTTGCATGTCAGAAAGTCAGGCTCTGTCTAATAAGGCATTTAACATAAACGACATGGTTTTGACAAAGAAAAAGTGACAAACAAGTAGAATGTGATGCCTCCTCTACCCTCTGGCTCGCCCCAGAGATGTCTTCAAATCCTGTGCTAATTAGATGCATGTACAAACAACTGATGTGTCATGCATTTAACAAGCAAAGGTTTGTTTTCTAAAGGCTAATTTCACCAAAGTCCTGCAAATCCTCCCTTCTTATCAAAGAGTGAGAGACGCTAAGAATGGCTAAGTACAACATGCTGTGGATCACTTGCCTTCAGCCTTCCAATGTCCCTCACCAGATGACTCCCACTGCCTGAAGACCTCAGGATGAGGTGCCTGCTCTCAGACTCCCTCCATTGCTACCAGCCAAAAGTCTTCCAACAAGTGTCTGGGATGCTGCACTTTCTTCACCTTACCTATATGAACATTCATGGAAGCCCCAAACCAGAACATCATCATTGGAGCATGACACCCTGGACACTGCAGTGGGAGGCCTGAGAGAAGCCATGAATGTTTGATCAAAACTGTATCCTACTTACGAAATCCGACACAAGTCAGGTGGAGACTGCTAACACACCCAACTCCCCACAAGTCCCCTTCTCCTACTTACCTTCAACATTTTTGTGCATCCTCATCCTCTGAATGTCCAAAGGGGAGGCTTCATACAATTGCTCCAGCTGTCCTCCAGGCTGTTAGGATCATCTCTAGCAAGGTCCTCCATTCTCCCTTAATTTTGTTCTCTGCACTCTTGTAGAAGATTTTTTCCCCTAAGGATGACCAAATCCAGTCTTTACAATGAGGTGTAGTCTGTTCTTCAACTCACAATGCCAAAACAAAGCTAGTATCAGAATCAAACAGGGCATGGAAGTCTTCCTCTTTATGTTTCAGACCCTTAAACCGCTCAACTATGTCTCAAATAGCAAAGTTCTCATAGTGAAGGTTACCCTGGAAATGTATTTTTAAATCTAGAGGGAAAATGACTGGATGCAGAGACACACCTTTGTGCTGATTATAAAATTTTCCCTTGCTGGACCAATAAATGCAAGTAAGTATTTTCTAAGTCATGTTCAAGTATTGGCTCATCTTTCCTCGTGGTGCAAGGTTATAAGATCGTGGATGAGGAAGAATAATAATCAGCCTTTTTCTGCATTAGAACTCACCTTGCTAAACATGAAAATGTCAGAAAGAAATGCACAAAGTTTATGCATTTCTGTTCATTTTGTCATTGCAACAATATCTTGGAAAATTTGTTTCCTTCAAAATTCTGTTATCCTTGGCCACAGGGGCAGCATGGAAATCTCCAGATATTTTCATAGCAAACTTTATGTGATGGGAAAGATGGTGTGGAGATATCAGGAAAAATTCACTTACACAATATTTGGGTTTGTTGGCGTGACAAATTAGGCATATATTCCCATCAAAGTGTCTAGGTTAGGAGTCTACTCACCCTTCAGAGAAACTTTCTGGAAGTTCCTTTTTCTTTCCATTGACTAAGAGGGAACCTAGTCTCATTGCTTAAATTTAGGTGAGATAAGCCACGCTCACTTGTTCTTTGAAAGAGCCATGATTTGCTCTGAAGCTGGACATGGGGCAGGCATTGATGCTGACCCTCTTAAGAAAGTGACATTCTGACTGTATTTTATTTTTTAGATGTCTTTTTCTCCGTCTCACCTATAAAAAAAGTTACTTCCCAGTAATTTATGCAGTGAGTTCAGTAACTACTTTGTGCTCTCAAGCAATGTGTCTCAGACAGACATAGCCTGTATTCAACCCTCTGGATGACATTTCACTTGGAGTAACAAGGATGACATCAATTCACAGATTACACGCAGTTGCTTTTCCCAAGTAACCAAGTCTTTAGATTTAAGATCCCCAGGGTAGGAGCCAGCACTTCCTTGGACCATTACTTTTATGTGCTTTGGCACTCTACTGACACATTTGGTGTCAAATCTGTCTCAGCGCATACAACACCTTGTCTTGATCCCAGACTCACCACTGTCTGTAGAGAGCATGAGTTTCATCCCAGAAATGGCAAAAAAATACCAAAGAAAATAAATTAAAAAAACCCAAGGTCTTTCTGCCAATGGAACATAAAATGCTACAACTAGGAAAAAACAGAGCAGGCTCATAATCAGAAGAGAGTTGTGTTTATACCAGAAACATGGACTTAGAGGGCAAATAAATGCAAAGCCACATTTTCAGCAGCAGTCTGTTAAACTATTGACACAATTTTCATTCCCTGCAAACCCTTCTGCTTTTCAGTAATTTTGCAAATTCAGTTTCAGGGACTAAATTTTACCTAAAAATAAACTGGGAAAACTTTCCAGTGGGAACTGTGAATTTTTCAGACAGCCATGGTATGGGTACTACATTGCTCTCTACTATCACTATTGCAGGCAGGAATTTTGCTGCCTAACAGCCCCCAAGTTCCCACTTTGAAACAGGAAGAAGAGGGACTGAGGACCATCATGACCAAGGAAATCTATCCATACTGTGGGGACTAGAGCAAGGCCACATTGTCTGAGTCTGAAAACAACGTCAGAAATCAGGCTGGAGCAGCAGTAAGGCAAAGGACATTCTAGTCTAGTCTAGTCTATTCTGTTCTTGTCCCACGTGTGTGGGGTTTGACATGTACACACTTAGGAGCACTTAGTGGTGCACGGGTGGATTTATATGCATGTAAGTGCTGTGAGAATTCATATTAGACCTTGTTTTCAAGGACTTAACACCTATGCATGGAGAACGCAAGTTGGATTCTTGACTGCACGGCCTTTCTTGTCTTGAAAGGCCAAATGAAGGAGATCAATAAAAACTACACAAGTTCATAAGTATTTAGTGGAAGAAGGATTAGCACCTGTTTGCAAATCCTGTATTCAGACCACAACTCTTTCTCCTGACTGATTTTCTCAGGTTCATTGATGTATTTGCTACTGCCATTTGAAAGGCTCTATTTAGACTCACAAGTCATGCTTCACTCCAAACCTCTTTACAATGGAATTCACAATGAGTTTCTTCAGTAAGGTCTAAACTTGCATTTTTTATGGTCCGCCATATTTCTGTATTACACTATCAGAATATCCAAGGGTAAACTGTCAACTTCTGAATCCCCTGACAGAGTGCAGTAATAAATTTAGTGGAGCCACTGTAATTGCTTCTCCCCGAAATGCCAATGAATATGATGAATATGGTAAATCTTCTCACCAACCTCTTACCATTTCCCAGAAAGATACATCATATGCAGATACTAATTTGTTAATTGTCACATAGTCAAAGGTATGCAAATGATATACAAAGTGGCTCTACTAAAGACTATTGACATGTAAATGATGTTCTTTCAACTCTAAATAGAATAAGAGAACATTCAGCTCTTTCCAGTTCCGGTGCAGAAGAAGACTTCATTACCTTTGAAAAAAATTTAAAAAAGGAATTCGGAAACGGGTTTCTAAAGGTAAAGGTAAAATTTGCACTGCTAGCTCTTGGAGAACTTTTCTGCTGGAATGACCTTCCAATTGAAAATGACATTTTGAAAAACATTGCTGAGGAACTGAAGATGGCAGATGCCTGGCACCTGCCTGCAAAGGTCCCAGCTATTTACTGTCAGGAAGTGACATGGACAAAAGTGCTTGAAGGGTTTTTGCACTTTGGTGCCTTTGTCATCTCAGCATGTTCTGCCTCCTCCTCAACTCCAATCCAGAAGGGGAGAGGACTCTAGCTCTCTCATCTGATTTCTCTGCAAGTGGTAGCATCTTTTTTCATCCTATCTGCCTGCATGGGAAAAAAACTCTTGCACTCTTAACTTATCTAATTTGACCAAAGGTGGATAGGAAGTAGGAAGTGTCCATTTTTTGCTTTTCGGGAGGTGTGTTTTTGAAATTCCTTACCATTTTGTTTTGTGACCAGCCTCCTTCTTCAGCATAATCAGAAATGCCACTGTATTCTACTTTGTGCTTTTGTATTTCCAGGTAGCCAAACCAAGTTTTTAAGTAGGGACTGACGATCCCATATGTTCAAGTTTAAACTCCTCTAAGGAGGATTAACAGTAAGGTGTCAGGATTTATTGAAATTGCAAAATCACTGCACTCTAAAGGCATCACAAATTAGGTACTAAAAGTGGAAGCAACTGAAATCACTAGACACTTGGAAATCTTACTATCAATATTTCAACTCAAATAGAAATATTTTTAGTGAGCGTGTGGAAAAGGTTTTTCTAGTTGTTATAATGCACTCAGTTTTTCAAAAAGCTTTCGACAAGGTTGAAAGATTAGGAAGGGGACTGTCACAGCATAAGAAGGTAGGTCATCTCAAGGATTAAGAAATTCTTAAACACAGGAAGCAGTAGAAATAAATGGTCACTTTTCACAATGGAGGAGGATTATCTGTGGATCCCCCGAGAGACCTGTGCTCAAAGTCGTGCTGCTCAACATCTTCTCAAACAGTCCAGAAAAAGAGACGAATAATGAGATGACAGCATTCACTGAGATAAATTTTGCAGTGATAAAATGACTTGCAGTAGTCACATCTCAAACTGCCTGAGAAGAGCGCAACAATTTCTGAAAATCCCAGGTGATTGAATGAAACAGTAGTTCAATGTCTCTAAATACAGAAGGGAAAATAATTCCACCTAAACCAGCTTGATCTGTCAGACTATAGTGGCAGGTTCTTGTGTAGCTATTGAAACTCAGGAAATAAAATCTGAGCTCCCTGTAGATAGTTTTGCAAATATATGGGCTCAGTGCTCAACAGTATTCAAAATACAAGAGCCTACTAAGAAGAATATGTAGGCAAGTGAGAGATAATATGTTGCTATCTAAAGCCACAGAGCACACACTTCTTATATATTGTCCTGTTAATACCTGGATGTCACGGAAGCAGAAAAGATTCTGAGAAAGGTGACAGGAAGAATCAAAAGAACTAGGAATTCCCAAGAAAATGCTGATAGGCTTAAAATAAACAAAGACCAATATTTACAAGATGCATAACTAAAGCATGAAGCTTGTAGCCACAGGATACAGAATGGAAGTTTATAAGCATAATTAGCGTGAAATAAGGACTACACAGATTCATGAAAGAGTGTACAAAGAATCATAGAATGGTTTGGATTGGAAGGGGCCTTAAATATCATGTCCCTGCCATGGGCAGGGACACCTCCCACTAGACCAGGTTGGTCTTGGACACTTTCAGGGAAGGGGCATTCACAACTTCTCCGGGTAACCTGTGCCAGTGTCTCACCACCTTCATAGTGAAGAATTTCTTCCTGGTATCTAATCTAAATCTACCCTTTTTCAGTTAAAAACTGTTACCCTTTGTCCTATTACTACACTGCCTGACAAAGAGTCCCCCCATCTTTCCTGTAGGCCTCTATTGGGTACCTGAAAGCTGCTACAAGGTGTCCCCGGAGCCTTCTCTTCTCCAAGATGTACAAACCCAACTCTCTCAGTTTGTCTTCATAAAAAAGGCGTTCCAGCCCTCTGATCATCTTTGTGGTATTCCTCTGGACTCACTCCAACAGGTCCATGTCCTTCTTACACTGGGGGATGGAGAACTGGATGCAGTACTCCAGGTGGTGTCTCATGAGAGCAGAGGGGCAGAAACACCTCCCTCACCCTGCTGGACACACTTCTTTTGATGCAGCCCAGGATACAGTTGGCTTTTTGAGCTATGAATGCACATTGCCATCTCATGTTGAGCTTCTCACCCACTAATGCCCCCAGCTGTTTCTCCTCAGGGCTGTTCTCAATCCATTCTCCACCTGGCCTGTATTTGTGCTTGGAATTGCCCCAACCCAGGTGCAGGAGCTTGCACTTGGCCTTGTTGAATTTCATGAGGTTGTCATCGGCCCACTGCTCAAGCCTGTCCAGGTCTCTTTGGCTGGCATCCCATCCCTCCAGCCTATTGACTGCACCACACAGCTTGGTATAGTCAGAAAACTTGCTGAGGGTGCACTCAGTCCCACTGTCCCTGTCACCGACAAAGATGTTAAACAGCTCCAGTCCCAATATGGATCCCTGAGGGACGCCACTCATCGCTGCTCTCCACTTGGACATCAAGTTGTTGACTGCAACCCTTTGAGTGCAACTGTCCAGCCAATTTCTTATCCGCCGAGTGGTCTATCTGTCATATCCATGTCTCTCCAACTTAGAGACAAGGATATCATGCAGGACAATGTCAAATGCTTTGCACAGGTTCAGCTAGATGATATCACTTGCATTTTACCTTAAGTGACTCTGATCTTGACTATAAGACTTGCTATAGGCAGAAATTAAGAGTTACTTTTCACATCAACCTCTTTACTCAAATTCCTTTTGCAAAATTAAATGGCAAGTTCCTATGAACATGATACAAAACACCACATTCACAAGCAACAGTAGCCTGGAAATGCACTGATGGAATCTGTTTTAGTTCAGAACTGGACAGTACTTTTAAAGTGAGTCTTCTGCAGGTCTCCATTTGCTGTGCCCTTGTTTACAATGTCAGGCAACAGATTCCCAGAACCACCTGAAAGGACCTCTTGTCATGCCCCAGTATGCCTAAGGAAGTATGAAGTAGTCACACCATTTTGCAGTGCAGGCAGTGGGGAGAACATTTATACTTGTGTTCACACACATGTGTTCATTCCTTGGTCAGACTGAACAATATTTTGGATCCTTTTTTCCAATCGGAGAACGGCTCCAGAATGACACACGAAGTCTTTACAAAAATCAAAAGTCTGACCAAAGTATCTGGGTCTTTTCATGATTCAAGGGCCTAGTGATAAATTTAAGGTCTGATATCTCGAAGAGCTAGCAGGTGTTGAAACTCATATAAAAGGCAGACTTCGCTGTCTCTAACTACATAATTTGCCTTAATCCTGTGATCCAGATATTACATCCAGTTTATTCTCAATAATAAGACTCTTCTATTTCAGTCTCAAGCTGATTTAAATAGTCTTTTTTGTCAGCTGTCCTTGAATCCTGTACACTGAATCCTGAACTAATACAATGGGAAAGAAGAAACAGGTTTTTTGTTCATTTAAAGAATGTGAACTAGATCTCAGATTTTCAATGATGAGGTATCAGGGTTGAGTTGACCCAGGGAAATTCATATGACTGAATAACTATGACTTCGGTGCCAAAGATTTCTCTACTACTTAGGAGCAAATATTAAATGAAGTAATCCCTTTGGAACAGGCTTTAAAAGCTTCCATTAGTCATTAAACCCTTTCAATGCCTCATTAATTCTAGCAGTATAATCTGGTTTTGATTAACCAGGTTGTTGAGCATCTACTGTCAAACACTGATAAAGAGGGAGAATTTGCTTTACAGATCACAGGCATGTAATTATGTGTCTCATCACAGCTGATAACGTGTGAGAAATTACCTTCAGCCCCGTAGAAATCATCCCAGCACAGTTAGCACAAAGTAATCTCACTATGGGTTCATATCTATAAGGTACATGTTAACATGTCTCAGCAGCCTTTGGCACTTCACGACCACTTTGAGAATGTTCAGACTGAATCTCAAGATTCATGGGAAGGAAATTGATGAAGTTTAATCAATTGATCTAAAATACTATAGATCTGTACTGGAGACACACTTGCAAAATTTTTAAAAATGCTTGACAGCGACTGAATTTCATGCAAGAATTGCTAGATTGAGTTAAACTGTAAGCATAAATTTAAATTGACATATATTTTTATTTTGAATAATGAAAAATAATTTTAGTGAGATGAATACAGCTTTTATTATAGACATAAGGGAGGGTAATTTTTTTTAAAAGCATTTAAATATCTGAAGCTGTAACTAGATGATGAGGATAAGAACAAGAAGTTCTGAAAATTATGCAGGATATCAGCATCTTTATATGTTCGCAAGTTCAATACAAAGTCTCAGGTTCATGGAATAAAAATAAAATGAGTGAAAAAAAATGGACTTGATTCCCCTAAAGGATTTCCACTGCAGAATGGAGTTCTGTGCAGGAGAATCAGACAGCTTGGATTTCCTTCTTAGCTGATGTCATGCTTCACTTTATCTATACTTCATAGGTGACTCATAAATTTATGTGAATGTTTTTCCCTTTGAAAATTTTATACTGCTGATGCACTTTCATTTAAATATGGAAGCATATTGGAACTTTATTATCAATCACAGTGAAATCCTTAATTAAAAAGTCAGATGGCTGCCTGCCTGGTTGCAAAACCAGAAGAGCCAACACTAATTTATGTACACTGTAAAACAGGCATAATTATGCTGCCGGTAGACTTACAGATGGTTAGGATTGAGAGCACAAAAACAAGGGTCAAAGCATAGCCATAGCTCACATCTTTCTAACCAAATGTTCACCAGTCTCATCTTTTATACACATATTTTCTGTGAAGTTTCTGAGGAGAAAGTTGCTTACAGTTTAAAGCAATGGAGCTTTTAAGTGGTTCTGTTCAGATAACACATGCTGTAAGTTCAAAGATTTTTTGCTGCAGACACTAAGGCTGTACTACACTGAAAGTTGAATTTCCAGTAACAACCATACAACTCCCAGTGTGGAATTGGTTATTATGATGTTCCTATGCTTCATGCTAGAAAAGCTGTTATCAAATTGTACAAATACCTACCTGACAGCCTTACCTCTGTACCTGGGAAGATCACAGAACAGATCCTTCTAGAAGCTATGCTAAGGTACATGGAGGACAAGGATGTGCTTCAAGATATGGCTTCTCCAAGGGCAGGTCTTGCCTGACCAACCCCTTGGCCTTCTATAATGGAATGACTACATCAGTGGACATGGGAAGAGCCACAGGTGTCATCTATCTGGATTTCTGTAAGGCCTTTGACACCACCCTAAAACATCCTTCTCTCTATATTGGAGATATGGATTTGATGAGTGGAATGTTTAGTGGGTGAAGAATTGGTTGGATGGTCAAATCCAGAGGATAGTGGTCAACAGCTCCAGTGATGAGAGGTCCCCCTCAGAGGTCTGTATTTTGACAAGTACCGTTTGATATCTTTGTCAATGACATAGACAGTGGAATTGAGTGCACTCTCAGCAAGTTTTCTGACTACATCAAGCTGTGTGGTGCAGTCAATAGGCTGGAGGGATGGGACAGAATGGGACAAACTTTTTAACAGGGCTTGTTGTGATAGGACAACCAGTAATGGTTTTAAACTAAAAGAGGAAGACTTAGAGTAGATATTAAGAAGAAATTCTTTACTTTGAGGGTGTTGAAACACTGGAACAGGTTGCTCAATCCCTGCAGATATTCAAAAGCCAAAGGTCAAAGACATAGTCCTGGGCAACCAGCTCTAGGTGGACTTGTTTGAGCAGGCAGCTGGACCAGATGACCTCCACAAGTCCCTTCCAAACTCTGCAATTCTGTGATTCTGTTTGGGTGAGGTTTCAATTACAAACACAGTCTAGCTTTGACACCAAACACCTGGTCGTTAGCAACTGTTCAGGAAAAGAGTAATCCTGAGGCTGCCCTACAGCTTTCTTTCATTATTCATTAACCAGTTAAAAATGTATTTGCTACTCACCATTCCTTACGGGAACTACCACTTGAAACATGCAGTGGGAAAGCACATTTTACGTGTCCAATACTGTTACCCAGACTGGGTGTATTTGATATCCACACTGAACATCTAAGACTGTAAGACAAAAGGAAGTTTTGAATCAAGCTTTGTTTTTTTAGTGCATGTTGTTCTGCAATACTGCTGTGATTGTAAATCCAGTATAGCTTTACACTGTAATAATGTAACAGAGTCTCTTCTGCTTTCTGGGTTTTTTTTCACCCAGCTGAATCAACCTGCCTCTGGGAGGAACTGGACTCCTTCTGTCTTTTGCATCAACAAAATTCTCTTGTTCTGACTGTGAAAATCCAAAAATTACATCCCATTGCCCAGCTTTTAGAGCCTTGTTTTTGTGGCAAATCCAAGGGCCTTTCTAAACCATTGTACATCCTCTTTCCTCTCAATAATGCTAGAATTTTTCATTAACCCCATCCATCTCCTGTCTAAAGGATGATGGATAGATCCATCCACTGCCGACTGCTTAAATTCACCCAGTCATCTAGTTAGAGGTGAAATACCACAATACACACACACACGCACAGCACTCTCCGAAATTTTAATCTACTTAACCCATTTACATAGTAAGAGATAATGCTGTACATACAAATGCTGAGTCTGCAGCAGCAGAATGAGACAAGTGGCAAATCAAAAAGCAGCACTTTTTTTTCCTGCTGTAGGTGGGAGCAGCTTGCTGCAGATGCACCACAGCTTTGATCAGTTGTCATGTCCTTAACTGGGGGACACGGTGCTGGTGATGTTCTTCCTTCTTTACTCTTCCTTTTTCCTGTGGGGGCTGTGACTCTCTTATATTCCTTTTGTTATCTTCTTTGCTTTTTCACTATACAGGGGATATTTTGTCTGTGTTGGCTGCATGTTCTTTGTCCTCTTTCTTGTGTCTTCCTCTCTCAAGGATCCATTACCTCAGTGATCGATAACTGATACTTTGTGATGCATGTTTATGCTCTTGTGGGCCACTGGTATCATCTTGTGTTTACACACTTCATCCCTCTACAATCATCCTCTTCCTATAATCTCCATGGCCCACACATACATTGAGAATTTTATCGAAGCTCTTAGGATATGCCTCGTTTTCAGACTGTATCCCATGATCATGGCACCATGTGAGGTCACACTCGCTGTGTCCGGCACAGAGCAGCCCCGGCCACTCCACACACAGGCTGCCCGCCAGCCCCATCCAGCATGGTCCTGGGCATTTTCAGATATGGGCATGGGCACCCTGTACAATCTCAAAAGTAGCTGCTTTGATGCACAATCATGAAAAACACCCAATCCATCTTCATCTTTATGGGCCTATAACAATTCGGTGACATCAAAAGGTAAAATGTAATACTGCCTTTTTCATAGTTAGCCAGCATGATTAGGAATTTATAGTGAATAGGGGAATATTGCCAAAGAAGTTGATGTTTTCATACTCCATTTACCAGAGTAGAACTGACTAAGTAGATTTCAAGGCTGAGAAGTTTATATCATGGAATAATTTATTCCAAAATGGAAAAATCAAGTCAATGCACAAGATGGGAAAAGAAAAATCCAAGACGATACCACAATAGGTCAGATTATGCCCAAACTTAACTTTGGTTTAGGTCTTTGTGATATATACATTCTCTTTTCATCTCTCAACATATGCAGCATTAGTATGAAACTTCATATTTTTTTATCCTATATCCATTTCAAATTGCAATCAAAGAAAATGCATCAGTTAAACCCATCAGCCTAAGTTGACGGGTATATTCTGCTTCTCTTCAGTGCCTTTTATGATAGACTATTTATCTTTATCTTACATTAAACACCTGTGGAGAATCATAAAGCACTTTAGAGTGCCTAAAAAAACCCAGAATTCAGTAGCAGTGGTTTCTTTTTAACTAACTGCTGAGTTTTCTGCTTAATGTTTTTTCACAATTAGGGAAACAGCACTTCCAAAGAATATGTCATGAACTCGGTCTGTGCTGAGGGATATTATGGGCACTCTCTGAACACAGTTTTCTACAACGTATTTTAAGTGCAGTTTCAGTGGTTCAATTATAAGTGTGGCTTATTAACTTTCTATCTTAAGGATAAAAACAAGATGTAACCACAAAATACTCTTTGATTCTTCCTGAACTGAATTTGCTTGCTTTATCTTGTTTGGCTAAAAGCAAAAGTTGGTTTGAATCAGAGGCATTTTCTTTCTGCAGGACCAAATGAAATCTTTCTTTACAGAGAAACAGTTTCAAATTCATTAGCATGGTAAGGTGGGTCACTCAACTTGGTTTTTCTTGAAGTTTCTTTTTGTTTTTTTTTGAAATAAAAGCAGCCTTCAAATTAGTAAAAAAACCAAAAGTATCTTTTACTATAGAATTGAATGCAAATTGCCCAACTAAAAGGCCAAAAGAGATGTTCAGCACATCTGTATCTTTACATCAGCTGTTTTATAGACAACAAAGCTAACAAGGCTTGATTTCCTATGGTTTTATATTGTATGTCCCCTACATTTCAACAACCACCCAGCCCAGAAGTACTTTTTGTGACCCTCCCTCTGCAAATTTCCACTGTCTTTTCATTATTCACCTTTTGTTTCCATAGTAACTCAAGGTCTAACCATATTTCCTAAATATTTCCCATGCTCTCCTCAGCTTTCCCCCAGGTTCCCAGAGCTCTACTGTCATAACTCCTGCTTTCTTTAACTACCACCTAGGTAAGAATGCTAACATGGACAAAGAGTTCTGTTACCAACATGTTGATGAGCTGAGTGAGGACTGCTAGAATAGGTAATGGCAGAGTTCTCTCTTCCAAACAGCAGTTGCATCAAGAGAATCCCTTTTTACTACTCATTGATGTTTTTCACTAAATTTAGAGGAGCTGAGTATTTCTTTGACCTTTCTTTTCTGTCATAGGGTGAAAATAACAGAAATGGCATTCAAAAGCACAATTAAGAATGACATGAGCCTTATTTTCTCAGGAAACCAGGCAAAAAAAAAAAAAAGAAGAAGAAATTTGGTCTTGTCAAATTGCAATAATTTACTAATGTAACCCAGTATACTTTTGTTCTTTCATATTGTCCTGTTTCACTCACTGGGCAATCCAGAAGCTGTGGGGAAAAGTTATGATAATGGAGTCTCTGGTTGCTACAAAAGGGCTGGAGAAGAGGAAGGAGCAGCTCATCCCATTACAGTTGCTCAACCTTATTTCATCCAAAAGGTTAAAATTAGCCTTGATATTTTTAGGGGTCCGGAAAAAGATGGAACAATTTAGACTAGCTGCATGAAGAGGAACAAAAATGGTCTGGCTGATTCCTCCCAGTTTCCCCATGGTGCTACATCTGATATACTGTCTTCTGCATTGTTCTCTTCCAGAATCTTCCAGGGCCGGCATTGTCACACCAGCTCCAGAATCCAGCAGCTCTGCATTATGCTGGAAAATTCACTGATGTCTCTCACTCCCAGAATACATTTTTTTCTTTTACTGTTGTTCCTCATGAAAAAGAAAACACTGAAGGAATACATAGAGTTTTTTGCTATCTTCTGTTTAGTCAGAGTAAGTCTTGTTACAAGTGCTTTCTGCTTTCTTCCTTTTTTCTCTCCTTTTCTACAGTAATATGCCATCTTGCAAGCTAGGCAGTAAATTCTTTGAAGAAATGACAATGTCTGACTTACATGACTCCCATTCTGATTTGAGGCTTACTAAGTAAACAATCTAGAAAAAAGAATTTATATAGCAATATACTAACAGAAACGCAGCAGAAAACATGCATAACAAAGTTTATGACAAGAACTGTAATAATTGGAACTTCAGCTATATTATACTTACTTTACACACAGGGTCATGAAAATAACTCAAATGTAAATGCCACATATAAATGGACTATTTACGAGCGTTTCAAATTAAGGGAGGAACATCATCATCATTTTCAAACTCAACATAACTCTTCTTAGTCTCTGTAATCTTCTCTGGTTGTAGCCTGATAGGTCCCTGCCCAATTCGGTCCTTTTCTTGGATTATCTTTGTCACATCAGGGAATGAATATTTACTGGGATCCACTTCTAATTTCTCAACTTGTACACTCCTGAAACAATAGAAAAACAAATGGGAAAAACTAAACTTCAGCGACAAATATAACAGAACTATTTTGAGTGCCTGTTTATAAATATGTTAAGTGTGAGAGTTGTTACTGAGTTAAACCAAGATTAAGAGTTCTTATTTCTTGAAATTTGATTGTTATAAAAAACACATTGTAAACACAGAAAAGTAGAACAAAACCTTGGAGATTTTGGACAAAAGAATCCTTAGCCTACAAACATCAAAAGTTAATTTTTGACATCTATAATTTGCTTTATATCAGAACATGGTGATTGCTGGTATCATATTACAAATGATTGGCTTTGGATATAAGACAGGGTTTTTTTAGTATCAGCTAATTTTAGAAATCAGCTAATTCTTATGTTTTGACATTGTAGATCCTCAACACACTTGTATTATGAAAACAATTTTAAATGAAAGCATAAGAAAGGTCAGAGCTATAACAGAACTTCCAAAGTCTATTGCTATTAAGGATAGTCTTTTAGATCACACTTAGAAATGTCTACCGTTCACTCATTAAGGCAACCTATCTACACCACATAATCAAAGATTTGAAATATTCTTATACTTTCTGTCTTGCAGCCCTAAAGCCGCTGTTCTTTTTGAATGGAGGACCTTAACAATTAAATAGAAAATCTAGCATGTTTTCAAGTAATTTGTAACTGTTTACAGGGAAAATGGCAACATGGAAATTTAATTGTAAAATGATGTTCTAATTTCTGCAAATTCCAACGCAGTTTGCACATCTCCATACTAATTTTCACTTTATACTGCTACTTCGGGTCAAAGTTCCAAACTCAGCATTATAAAAGACAGTGCGTCACTCTTCAAAGAAGTGAGAAAACTACAGATTTACCCAGGAGATCAGAAAAGCTCATTAGAACTAGAACAAACAAAAAAGTAGCAAAGTCACTGGATGAAAGAACGCATTTCTTTGATGAAAATACGGTTAATGAAAATATGTAAATAGAGTCTATGAAAAGATTTTTAACCAAAACCACACTATCTTTAGTTGTTAAAACAGAGAGAGAGCTTTGCCAAGGAGCTTACAAATTCTACCAGTGCTTCTCCATCACAGTTCCATGATATCTGAGTGGACATCCCAGCCCACATCTGTGTGCAGGACCTCCAGTCCAGTGGAGGAGAGATGCAGAGGGGATTCGTGGGAGTTTTCTTCCTCTCCTCCTCTGCTATGCCAAGCAAAGCATCACTAACAGAAGAGGTAGTAATCAGCCCAACCACCTCTTTCAGCCTTATGTCACTAGTTTTTTCCTGGGCTACAGGAATTATTTGCTCATTTTGCTGAGTGGAAAACAACAAGAGAAACACCCTGCTTTAATAACCTGGATAACCGTTTCCAAAAAATGACACAAACAAAAACTACTCAGAGGAGAATTTTATGGGTAATGAAGACATAACTTACTTCTTTACCCTAAATGTTCTTCACTTTATGAAGCTAGACTTTTTCCTTATGCTACACAGTTAATTGAAATAAAAGTGGATTCAGTGTGGCAATAGTCTAGAAAATGCTCATCCTCAAAGTAAAAGACATTTTTGTTTCCTGTGTAATTTATGAAATACGTTGTGGTCTGAAATAATTTTATCAGCAGCTGTTGGGGAGATTTCAAAGAGAGCACACCAGAATCTTAATCTAATCACTAATCACTATTCTGAAGCACCTCAGAAAAAGTTGAAAAACCACCAATATAAAAATTAATTAGCCTCAGCCTGTGCTTCCGTCACATGGTAGAAAAGATTTTCCTTGATTTGTAGTATTTTAATTAGTAGTGATATTTTACGTTTCTTCAACAGCTCTAAAACTGTACAAATTTCTAGTCATGAAAACACAATAAACTCTATGGAATTTAAATAGCTAATTGCTCAGTAGCAGAATAATCTTCAGTACACCAGAAATTAATTAACAGTGAGCATCATAAGTAACAGTCCACATCAACAAGCTGTGAAAGGATTATATGCATCAGTCATTCTCAAAATTTGATCAGCACATGTTATCGAGAATTTATTAGCAACAGACAACAAGAAAGACTGAGAATCAAGCACAGGTGATTTTTTTTTTTCAGAAATGAAGTGGCTTTTTATGTCCTTATATGCACATGATCAAATATTCTATACTTGTTTAGTAAAGCTTCACAGCGGTATCTCAACTACCATGACACAAGGTTTTGGCCAACAGCAAGACTCAGTTATGTTGAAGTCAGTGCAGCTACAACACACACATCTGCTGAGAATCTGCTCCTCTCATCATGTAATCTATGTAAAAAGAGGCATGGATGATGTCAAGACTAACCACCTGAAAATTTTTGGAAGAAAGAATGAGTTTTACGTCATGTAAACATTTTTTCCATGTAATTCTGCCTAGCAGAATAAAAGTGATCATTTTGCTGAAGCTCTTCCACAAGCAACAGCAAGACAAGATTGATGAAAACTGTAATACTTCTTGCAGGACCAGCTACAGCACCTTTCTGGAAATCTCAGTGTTTGCAAATGATTTCAATTCCAGGTTTAGGGGAAAAAAAAAAAGAAGTTCAGGTTTTGGCACTGCTACCTGCTGCTGAGTGTTCTCTACTCGAGGGGAAATTATGGTCTAAAGACTAGAGCACCATACAAACTAAATAATACTGAATTAAAGTCTTTTTTCTTGACATTTTTTTTTCCCCTTTTGAAAGGCTATTTCTATCTGTGCATAGCTCAACAATGCCTTTAAAACTGAAAAGACTTCACAAAGTCCTTCCATTTTGCATAACTATAGCAGCCTGCTGAACAATCTGGTGTGTGACAGAGCACGTATCTGATAATTTGATATTTTTTGATAATTTACACTTTTGTTCACACAGTCCTTAATCCCCATATTTGATATTTTAATGATTTGACAGTTACATTCCCCTGTTTCAACTTCTGAATTTCAATAAAATTTAGATTGGTAAAGACTTCTCATATGTTTGATCCAGAATATACAGGTTTTTGACATTTGATTGAAAGTTTCCTTTTGGCACCAGGATTTCCAAAGATATTTGCAAGTCACAACCAACAGCTTTGCAGAGGCACTTTTTCCAGTCTTTTAACATTGTGAATGAAACAGCACAAAAGTTACTATCATCTCAGAAAAAGTACTAATGCACCCTTTTCTGGAAAAAGAAAACAAAGTGATTTCAGTATCTGGAATTATATCTTATTTGAGAGCTTTGAGAAAGACAAATCTTTATTTATGTGCATTAAAAACCAATGGTGAATGTTTTACACTGCCCATACTCTGGTCTCAATTTTTGGAAATACAGGCTTAGAAATATATACTAGGTAATTTAAGCAAATAATCATGGTTTTATAGATACTTGGAATACTAATACTTCTTTCATTGCATAAGAGGCCTTTCAAATCTCTCTATATAGGTGTCATCTGAAATGAAGCTATTACTGGAGTCTTCAGAATCAGTGGATCACTGGGAAGATATGAATAAACAATGGGTGGCAGAATCAAATTCATTTTTCAAGGACTGAACTACAATCAAAAAGAACTAATAAAACACTAGTAAAAACTTCTGATAAATAAAAGGCTGATGATATCTGGGTCATTCTGTTCTAAAAGGCAAATACAGCTAACAAATAGGATTGATCGGATTAAGAACACTGGCATCCAAGTTTCTAAAAGTTAAACTGAAAATGACAGTCACCGTGACATTTTCAACTTCATTGTTCCATCCCTTTCCATCTTTTGCACAATCACCTCAATATACCCAATTTCAAACTAATGTTGTCTGATAGCAAGTAATATGCTCCAACACTTGCAATATGCAAACTGATCCTAAATTTCTAGGTCTGGCTATAATACCATTTCATTTTCATTCCTTGATTAACCCAGAAAAACAAAAAGCACTGTTAAATTTGTCAGTCCATGTGAGGTCCCTAATTAGGGAAGCTTACACTGAAAACACACTTAATTCTAACAAGGTGTTAAGACTTTGTTTACAAAGTTATGGAATGTTACAAAGACACTTTAAAATACATCTCTGCCCTCAGTCTTTTGTCCTTGTCACATACAGACAGCTGGAGATAACTTTAGATTGTAGTAATCAAGAGTTAACTGAACACTGTTCTTGAGATTGCTGTTCTCCAGAAGCCACATTTCTGAAGTCTTCTCACCCTTACTACAGTTATGGATTACCAGATGCCTGTATGTACAAATACATTTTCAAATCACTTCTTAGCCACCCCACCTTTTGTTCGCCTCATTAGTCAAATGATAGAGATGTATACCCTTTGATTAGCTCTAGACCTCCATAAGAATGCAAATTAGTCTATACTTTAACCTGGGCAAAAAGCCTTTTCAGTATGTTGCTTAGTCATACCTGACTCCATTTTCTATTTAAGAAGTCAATTGAATTAGAAATCCTATGATTCCTCCTTTCCCAGAAAATGTAACTTGGATTGTAAAAAATTCTCAGTGTCTTCATGACAGCTAACAAACTAAGTAGCCTGAAAATATTATTTCTGCAAATCCATTTAACTCTCAAGATCTATGACGTGCTCCCAGGTATTTATAGAAGGCAAACATGACATCTCAATAGAATTGATAACTGATTTGCCATTTGTGATCTTTCTACACATTTATTCATCTGTCATGCAGGCACACTTGAGATATGCTTAGTTTTCTTCAAGTCAAAATATCTGTGTTTGGTTTAGGTGTAGAAATGAAGATGAATTCAGGTTTTGAAAGGTCACATAAATCTTCTTGCAATTCTTTCAGGTTAGTTTGTCTACAGCTCCATTCAATTTCTGACCTCATCTTACCTCACACTCCTAGTCTTAAGGAAATTATTTTGTTCTACTGTATTTCTCTTTGCAAGAGAGAAGATTCTTACCCTTAAATCTACAAATTTCTCCTACAAATTTGTTCTTTGCACCTTCTCTACCAAAATGTGCTAAGCTAAATCAGGGTCATCCAGTAAATTAGAGCTTCAAAATACGTCTCATCTTCAGCAACACTGTTACATCTCAAGTGAGACAGCTGTAGAGTCTTTTGAATAATCGGTCTTTTTTTCTTTGCTTGTTAATAAAATAAAAAAGCTCAATTAAAATAAAAATTTCTCCAAGGAAAGTAAATTAATGCTTCATCACTGTGAAACTGTACCATAAAAGGAGTTCTGTCAATGAGTCTTACGATGACGTGTTTGCTAGAAAAAGGTTGGAATTGAAATCCAGTACAGAATTAAAAACACGCAAGTTTTCCTAAGTTCAGCATAACTCACAGGTATTTTTACATATTTAATGTCTCTCCCAACTAGTGAAGTTTGGCTGAAACTGGGTAGCCTGCTCAAAAGTATTTGTGGGTGAACCAGCAGACAGTGGTGGATATTCCAGCAGCATGTTTTTCTTTTGTTTTCCCTTTAAGAATCTGGATGAAAAAACGAAGAAACAAAAAAACACAACCCACAACAAACAAACCCCCTCCCACCCCACTCCCAACCCCAAAAAACCCATAAATTACATACTGCCAGCAAGAACTGATTCCAGTATAAAATAAGTCAGATTTCTAACCTAATGCATTACACAGTGTTTTCTATAGCACTTGCTGGTTTAGTCAACCAGCGCAACGTTACTTAGCCAAGAGAAAGACACTTAGAGCAGTCAGATTTGCAATGCTTGAATTACTCAGAGAGAAACCACCTCTACTTTACATTCCTTATTTCATTACAAAACGTGTATAGACAAGAACTTGCTGATTTATTTTTAATTCTGCTTTGTTAACGACCCTAGAAATTGCTGCTCCATTCCTTTGCCTCTTCAAAGTAATCCATTCTCTGGATGTATTTGTCAATCTCTCTATATAAAGATCCACAGTAAAAACCAAACCAAAACAACACAAAAACCAAAACGAAAAACAAAACAACAAGCAAACAAATGACCCACCCCCCCAACCAAAAAAAACCACAACAAACCAACAACAAAACCACAAAGTATCTCTTGTGTATTCCTATGTATATTTCTTTACCAGCTTACTGGAGGAATTTAACTGTGTATATATTTATATTTAGAGACATTTTGAGTTTTATTTCATTTTATTGTATTTAGCCATGTGCTAAAGGGAGAATACTCTAAAGCTGAGGGTGTGAAACAAGGATTATTGACTTCATCTAACTGTTATTCTTAAAATGTCCAGTATGACTTCAGAAAATTAACCTCTATCTGAATTTCACCTATGCAACTGAGGCAAACTCAACTTCTGTACCTCTCAGAGGAATTGTGAGGCCAGTTACAGTAAGACTGGCACGCTCAGCAGCTATATTAATAGAGGCTTTACAAGTATAATAAATCAGTCAAATTCTTCGCATAAAAACTTGTCTCTTTGAAAGTCTGAAATATGGTTTTGTACAAAGTCACAGAAGAAATCTCCTACATGGCAGAAATAATGACAGTATCATCCTGCAACCTAGCTAACAAGAGTTAAAGAAATTTAAAGCACTACATTATAGCTTAGCAGATTATATGTCTGACAGCACTTAGCTAAGACATCTGTAGCTGTCAAGTGTAATCACTATAATGAATGTTCTTCTGTAATCTAAGAGACAACTATTCAGCAAATTTTTAGCATCTGGCTAGTCAGCGACTTTTCAACTAAAGAGGTCAAAACTTACTATTTTTAGTAAGATTTGTAATTCAGAAGTCTTTTTTCCTACTTCATCCCTGTAATATTTTAATAGTAAAATTTCTATTTTTTCTTCAAAATCTACAGTAAGCATATTCCTAATTACTTAAAACTGCATTGAAATCAAATACAAATTCTTAAAGTTTCTCTATGCCATGGAGTATCTTTAGTTCATCAGCAAGTGGGAAACTGGAACATTTCACATTATTACTTTCGTTACTTCCAAGTTCCCATTATTATTTCTATTTAAACATTTATTGTGTAGCCAAAAGTAAAGGTACACAGAGGGTTCAAAGGAAATATATATTTCAAATGCACAAGTTGCCAATTCTTTTGCTGTTTGGCAGAATCCATTTGGAAGAGAGATAATGTCAGTTTTCTAATGAAGACATTTTTCTCGTGGAAAAAAGCTAAGACATTACTTTTAACTGGTTTCTTTCAATGTGACTAAAGTCTTAGCTGTTCTTCTATTGGAAAGAACCATTTCTTTTGTAAAGTAGAATTATAGAATAGAATCATAGTACAGTTTGGGTTGGAAGGGATCTTTAAATGTCACCTAGCAACCCCTCCTGCAATAAATAGGGACATCTTCAACTAGATCAGGTTCCTCAGAGACCAACCTGACCTTGAATATTTCCAGGGATGGGGCACCTACTACCACTCTGTTCCATGATCCTCCCAGGTACAGAGGCTGACAGGTCCCAGAGTCCTCCTTTTTATCCTTTCTAAAAACGCATGCAACGTTTCCCTTTTTACAGTCACCAGGGACTTCACCTGACTGCCATGACTTTTCCAATATCATGGAAATTAATTATCCACCATTAGGCTTGGAGCTGTTAAAAATATTTGAAGTACTCAGTAATCAAGATGGTGCACCATTGTAATCACTGGTGCCTAAGGAAAGGGTGCAGTGCTTG
Source organism: Tringa tobata (assembly GCA_033628505.1). Classification (NCBI taxonomy): domain Eukaryota; kingdom Metazoa; phylum Chordata; class Aves; order Charadriiformes; family Scolopacidae; genus Tringa; species Tringa tobata. Next base: position 2,761,713 of record JAHREE010000188.1, read on the forward strand.
TGGCTCATTAGGAATCTCAAAAAATACTTGCAAATCCCCCTACTGTCTTCTCAAGATGCAGGTCATTCAGGAAAAGAAGTCATGGCTCATCTTTATTAAAAATAAGAAATCAAAGGCAGAATTAAAGACAACTGACTCTTGCAGAGCCATTTTGCCAGTCTTCTAAATATTGAGACCAAGAAAAATACTCACAATCCATAATACTAACTGCTTAGTCTTTCTATGAGCATGCACCACAATGAAATCAAATAAGGAAACAAATGCAACACTTCAAATATAAACAGGTGAATGGCTTGACAAACTTCATTGTTACTGTATCTTATTCTAGAATGAATATCGTCTATAGCAAGAGGAAAAAGAAACCCATCTGTCAACCCATCTACAACAAGGGTTATTAAGACTTGTGAAGAGTTAAAGGAAAAAAATTGTGCATCGCTGATACTTGCTTGCTTCTGGCAAGTCATTACCTGCAAGGCTTCAAGAGCTGGAGTTTACATGACATTTAATAGGATGGATCTGTGTTATAAAACATTGCAAAATTGCTTTTTGAACCTAGTTATTATTGCAGTAGCTCAACCTGTATACCAGTGAGCAAATACATTCATGAGAAGGATTTAACATCATTGTTTTCTAAATGGTTTTCAGACTTGAGTTACACAGCAAGGAGCTCTGCTGAGGCACTTCTCAGTAGGTGATTTAGTTTTAGCATATACCAGTTTAATAATCTGAATGAGCCGATGGAAAAAGACTGATCAAAAGAAATAAGTGCTTTTACAGCTCTGCTATTGGAGTCGATCACATTATCAACAGCACCAGACAGGCCATTAGTCTAGAGCTTTTGGACACAGTTTTATTCTGTACAAATCAATATTTTCATATTTTCAACAATAACATAATAAGAAGCATACATTCCAGTATGTGAATAACAGACAGATGAAAAATAAAAATAATGCAAAAGAAAAAAAGAAATTACCTTCTTGCATTTTTTTGCGGTGTACTGCAGTCAGAATGTTTAACTGAAGTTGATACTTTTTGCTTAGGCAGGATTATTTCTTTAGCCTAGAATAAAAATAGACCAAAAATAAGTCTCATAACAGTTGATATTTAGGCTCACAAGGATTTAAATAATCTCTCAAAAACAGAGAAATTAAGAGGGTAAATTTTTTTCTTGTGACATTTACTCTGTTAGATTTTAACACTTGTCACTCAGCATGAAACATGCACAAGGAAATTTTAACCAAATTATCTGAATGGAGTTATATTAAAATATATATACAAGTATATGTATATATATTTAAGTATTTAAATATATATATTTGTATTAAAATATATGCTGTCTAGTTTAGTACCATGTTAATAATGCACATAACTGATTTTTCTCCATAACTAACTGGCTTATGATGTGCCTTGCACTTGCATTTCTGTTCTGGTATCCATGTGGTAGTTCAGACATTTTTTATTAAAGAATCTGCTGTAGTCTGGACTTCTCACTTTTTATAAAAGGGATTAGTGAACACAAACTCCCTCAGCTACTCTGCTAAAATTCTCAAAGTCCAAGTGAATCCCTCTTCTCAAAGAAAATACATCCATTGCTATTTTTTAGCAGGTGCATTATTGGCAAAAGGATCTCTCACAGCAAAAGGGTATCTCTTTCCCTTCATAATAACACTATAGGAGAGGAACCCCTTAAGCATTTGAAAGAAAGGAGGAGAATAGGAACTATACCAAATGGTTAATTCTATTGACTACTTCCTAGTATAACTGATTTGAAAGTAATCTGTTCCAGATCACCAGTAAACTTACTTTCTCCTGTCTAAAATATGCAAGAAATAAAGCAGATCCTGGAGCTTGTCATACATTTCTGAAATTCATTGTCAAGGAGCTGATTCCTTCTGATTCTGTATATACTCTGGGGAAGGAAAGATTGTTTCTTTGGGCCTTCCTTCACTTCTCAGGAGGCCATCTAGTGTTCTGTTCTTGTAACAACAATTCATTCCTTTGGTCCTCTTGAGACTAATATTCCTTACTTGGCCCTCAGAACACATCATCAAGGATGGTGAGGAAATTTGCTGATTCTGCAATCAACAGTAAAGGCTTCCTTGACAAGAAGCAATCCTGGAACTTAGGGAGGGGATAGGATTTGCCTTCTAGAACATTCATTATCAATTATCAAATATTGTTTAACCTAAAAGCTCTTTTGCTCAATAGATGCCCTCCTACCTCTGCTCGAGAAAATATTTAAGTGATAATCTCTAATTTTTCTTGGTTTTGAAACACAACTCCATATGCAAGAATGGTATGTGAACTTCATCAAGCCAGTCCATCATCAAGACTGTCCATCTCTTAGTGACTTTGATCAAGTGAGGATAACTGTTCTGGAACACAGAGCTGCCATAGCTTCAACTGTGGCCAAATATAAAACTTTGGACTCAGTAGCAGGATAACTGTATGAAATTTTAAGCCTGTGATATACAGAAAGACAGACTAAATTACTATAATGAAGTTTTCTAAAAGTGATTTTATGAAACTGTTGTTAATATTTGCATTAATCAGAAAACCGAAAGGACAGCTCTTTTAATATCATTATCAGAGAATTCTAGAAATGGACGTGTTACATAGAATCTAGAATATATTTGAGAAAACAGAATGAATATGGGAAAACAATATTTTTTAGCTGAGTCATCTTTTCAGTCCACAGTTTTTTTCCTACAGTGACATTCTTCTACAACAGGAATTCCACTGAGTGACAGCGTTTCCCTGAAACACATTCATTCTGAAGCATTAATAGATTTCTAGGGTTCCATAGCTGTATGTCTCCACATGCCTTTGACGGTAATGAAATATTACTGCATTTACCATACCTAGCTAAGTGAGAATTATATAGTGAAATTCTATCAAATAACCTTTACACTGACATGCATAATGTATACCACTCCTATTTTTAAATTAATTCAGGAATCTAACTCATTGATCTTTAAGTTTCTAAATGCTTTTGAAGGCCCAGGCAATAAAAAGCTGTCAGAATTCATTTGTGACTGCTTATATAATAAAGAATTAATCAAAGAGTCCAAATTTTGCTCTCTGAATCACTAAAATAAGAAAAGTGAAGTTTTAAAACATGACACAATGTCTCAGAACCCTAAATAAAAACTGCCTGCTAATAACACTTTTTTTGATGCTGTTTCTCAGACATTAATTAAAATGCTACTGCTGTAATCTACTGATGACATTTTACAAAATCACTGATTAAATATGCCAATTTTTGTCAAAGTCTGTTAAAGAAACTCTCAGTTTTTAGTTTTTCTGCATCATCTGCAAAAATGGCACTGCCAGAACATAGAAGTTCAAAGTTTAAAAAGCTTCATGTCACAAATATTTTTCCCACAAAATGAAGCACGTACAATGTAGTCCCTCTCAACTCCTTACTCATGCAAAATCTCTGTACAGATTATTACTACAGTGAAAACACTAAACTTTAAAAGAGTCTCTATATTATTTCACTGAGTGTTGTGTCCTTCAGTTTGTTTTGGTGACCTTCCAAAACATGTTGGTAGACACTGCTTTAGAAAGACACTCATTCTGCAGTGATTTGTTGTGCAGTAAACAGTATATTTAAGAAAAAAAATCTCTCCAGAAGAAGTGAAAGTTATTTGCTTTCTTTCACTTCATGTGGAATTTACTATCTCCAACATCTGTGGTATGGCAAGGTCATCAGAGAGGCAAGAGAAGAGGTTTTGTTTTTCATTTTAAAGGCTAGGGAACTAACTATGAACATGCTGGAAGATGAATGGTGAAAGGTTTAGTAATCTGATCAGAAACTCACTAAAGCAAGTGAAAAACACCTACTGAATTCAGTTAGTGCTCTGTTCTGTTACTGAGAAAAGACTGATCATTTCAAGTTAGTGTTGCAAGAAGCTTATTATAGGAGACTATTTTTAGGTTTAAAGCATTCTAAACATTTCTGTTACCTAAAGAATGTGCTAGGCCATTTATCTAGTTGCAAATAAACAATTATTATAAAAATAAAGTTATCAGGAACAAAATGGGTAAACACAGTACAATACAGTCATTAGGCTGTCTTATCACTGATATAGGCTGAAAGAAGTTACATGAACTCTGTTCTTCCTATTATCTTTCTGAAAGGAATTCATATTAAATGGATGATCTCAAATTAGTATTCTCAAACATTGTTCATAACCTCAACCATAATGTTCTTGAAGAAAAACATCTATTGGCCTTCCAGTTGCTGCTAAACTTTATTCATTATACTTTGCTTCCTAGATTACATCCCATTAATACCAATAAAATGGGTATGGACAGAGAGCATCTGAAAAGGACATGAATCCCAAAAACATAGCGTGTGGACTCTAATTCAATCCTGAAGGAACAGATTCTGTGACTAATACAGAACAAAGAACAATAGGTTTGTACCTGCTACGTGCAATTGCTGCAACGCAGCACAAATGCATCTTTTGTCAGCGAATCCATGGAGTTCACAGGATCACAGACTCACAGAATGGTTGAGGTTGAACAGGACTTCTGGATGTCATCTGGTCCACTCCCCCTGCTCTAGCAGGGCCACCTAGATCCAGTTACCTGGGGCCATATCCACAGCTTTTGAATATCTCCAGGGACTGGAGACTCCACAACCTTCCTGGGCAACCTGTGCCAGTGCTCAGTCACCCTCACAGTAAAGAAGTGTTTCCAGATGGTCAGACGAAACCTCTCGTGTCTCAGTCTGTGCCCGTTGCCTCTGGTCCTGTCACTGGCCACTACTGAAAAGTGCCTGGCTCTGTCTTTTCTGCACCCTCCCTTCAGGTATTTATATGTATTGATAAGATCCCCTCAAGCCTTCTCCAGGCTGAACAGTCCCAGCTCTCTCAGCCTTTCCTCATAGGAAAGATGGTCCAGTCCCTTAATCATCTTTGTGGCCCTTCCATGGACTCTCTCCAGTATGTCCACATTGCTTTTGTACTGAGAGGTCCAACACTGGAGACAGGACTTCAAGTGTGTCTCAGCAGTGCTAAACAGAGGGAAAGGATTGCTTCCCTCAGCCTGCTGGCAACACTCCTAATGCAGCCTGGGATACAGTTATCCTTCTTCGGCAGAGGAGGACATTGCCAGCTCATGTTCAACTTGGTGTCCACCAAGACTCCTACATCCTTTTCTGCAAAGCTGCACGTTTTTGCATACATTGACAACAAAGATATTAGACCATGCAGCATTCCATTCATGCATATCTCCTGTGTCCCAGCTACACAAGTAGTTTTTAAGCAAACCAAGGCAAAACTCAGAACATAACTCAGTTATTCTCTCCTCAGGTCTCACAAATATCTGTGAATCATGATATTCTGAGATGAAACAGGCTCCAAACCCTCAGGTAGGTAAAATATGTAGGTGTAGCTAAAATATCAAGGTAGGTGAAACGTAAGTGAAATATAAAGTTAATAGTGGAATAAAGGCAATTCTCAATCACATATGAAGAGGTAATATTCATTTTGCTGATTTAAGTTTGACTTTCTAGGCAGGCAGAAGATTTGATTATCTCCAGAGACTCTTTGAAATATTTACATTTTCTAAGGCACTGATTATCCACAAAAACACTAGCAAGCCATATGAGTAATAAAAGCAGGTTATGGCAAAAAAACTGACAGCACTTAAAATATCCAAATGACAAGTATGTAGTAAACAAAAATGTTCAGAAATATTTCAAAATTACATTATCCAATATGGCAAGTGTCAAGGCTGCAGTTTCAAAGAAATAGGTTTAGGAAAGCATAAATTCTTATATGAGTGAATTTTGAACATTAACAAAATAGAGATTTTAACCAAGTGAATACAATTTTCAGCATTCTTCAAGCTCCTGGTGAAACTGCATGCTTGATGTTGGAGTGACAGTTTGTGATTTAATGAGAGGCTGTCCATGTAGGGAAAGACAGATGGTATGGGACTGGAGCATAGAAGAAAACATAGAAGGTATAGAACCACAAGTGGAAAAAGCCAAAAGCTGAAAAATAACTTTCTAGTTACAGCTACTAGCTGCACAGTCTTAGAATTAAATCAAAGCCTAAAGAGAAATAAATGACCCCTAATAACAGCCGAAGGTTCCTCCTTCAGAAGAAAACGCTGCAATTGATATATGCTGGCAGACTCATATGTGTCTCACTGCTCCTACACAGCAGAAAAACTTACTAGAGGCCAGAAGGGTAAGGCTAAAGCACCAAGAATTTGTTTCTTTCTGAAAGGCAAAAATATATGATATAGTCCCAGAGGCCTTCAAAGCAGCCCAACCCTCCAAAGGCATAATGGTATAAGATGCATGATGTTGATTAACTTCTACCACAGCTCCCAGAACCCCACCATTCTCACCTCCAGAACTCCACCTTCCTAAAACTTCCAGCTCTCTGTCTGCTTCAAGCCCTTCAATCCATCTCTGTTCTTCCTGCAGACTCAAGAACTCAGTCTTCCACCAGATGACAGCAAGTCCTACCTTAAATACCTTCCTGTTTCTGCCAGCATCCCACCCATTAAGCCCCAAAGCCTAAAGGTGCCTCTGTCCCTTGTCTTTTAATCTGACTCACACAACTGCATATTCCCTCTATTTAAGCCCTAATGCTCTCTAAACTTCCTGTGGCTGCTGGCTGGCCACCTGTTATCTGTCTCACTTCAGTAAGGCAAGGTGACCTCCATGTCTTCAGGTGTTCCTCATTACTGGTCATTCCTTCTCTATTCTCTAATTTTTTGGCAGATGTGTGGGAATCAGTAGGAGATTTCCTGATTCCACATTTGATTCTACCTCATCTGCTCATTATGTCATCCCACAAATCAAAATACCACTTAGGTATCCAGGGTACAAGCTACATTTACTGAAACCATAGGAAGACAGAGTGGAGAGGAAATAACGTGGACACAGCTATCAGTTTGCTCTCATTTGCACTGCAAAAACTGGGCTGGGCAGGGAAAAGGGAGAATACAAAACACACCTGAAGCCAATTTGCTTTTACTTGCCAGCAGAATTCACTCAAATCCTGATTAGCATGGCACTGTACAGGCAAACATCGCAGCACAGGTGAGATGGGAGAATACAGAGTTAGAAATACTAGTGGAATATGACTTCTACCGAGGCTTCCTTAAGTACTAGGGACTGCTGTGCAGCATTTTTCAGTTGAAACACCATGTTGCCACAACCTTCTTGCTCTGTGATTACATATACTTGATACAGCTGGGCTGTGGGTCCTTTCCAGCCAGGGAGAGCATGAAGGGAAAATGAATTAAGCAATTCTTTTTCTGATCACCTGAGACATGAGAGTACTATTTCATTCCTGTCCTTGAACCAAAAGGTAATCTTCATATGTGTGTGTGCCACAAAAATTTTGAAAAATTGATCTGTTTTTGTTATTTCATGGGTGGAGAAAGGAAGTAGGTAACTTACTTATTTGCAGTTATTTGAAAAATCCATCTTCTTATACATTTGCACAATACTACATGTTTTGAAGAGTCTCATTTCATATATAAAAAGCTGGTTTTGTTGAAAATAAAGGAAATGTAAAGATTTCTATAATTAGATTTTCATAATGATTCTTTAAAGACATCTTAATTCCTAAGGTTTAGCTCTATGATTAAATTGCCTTTCTGGAATGTTCCTTCTTTGGAAGATATGTCCTGAAGGGAAAGGTTAGACTGAATAGCTGTAGCTCACCAGATGTTACCTGTAGCTCAGAAACATTCCCAAAGCACTCACAACATTTTAAGTATCTCTGTATGATGCCTCCTCAGATTATTTTACATACCTTTGGCATGCTGACAACTAAATGACCAGTTGTTTGTGATCTTTTAGCAGAGCTGCTGTCTGGCTTCACTTCCTCAGGGAGCACAAGCTGAAATGGCTATGAGAAAATATGGAATTGGAGTAATAATTCTAAAATATATATAATTCTTTTAATGTTATTTTTCACCTGGACAGAATAGACACAGAAACATCACTGTCGCATCCTTTGATCTTAAATAGAGCATAGGTCTAAATCCTCTCACTTTATATGTAATATTACTAATCCTAATAAATGATTAGCACACTAAACAACTTTTACTTACTTACAAGTAAAGTCATATGTATATTCCTGAATTGCTGTCATTCCTGAAGTGACATTTCTAAAGAAGGTTATGAAACGATGCTTGACTTATATTAGCAATTAAATGAGAAAGATTATCCAGTCTATTTCAGACATAAAGTAATTTTGAAGTTTTGTTTATGCAGTTGGTACAGTCAAAAATAGGGTTTACTGTTTAAGCTCTTTGAATTTTTTAAAAAAATTGATGATAAAATTAAAACCACTGAGAAGAGAGAAAACTGAAATGACATTTTAAATGCCCTTTCAAAAGAATATACATGCATTTGTTTCTGTCAATTATAAATTCCAGATTGTGAAATTGCTAAATTCTAGCCTAGGGCAACTAGCAAGCTCTCTTAAGTGAATTATGGTACACTGTGTGTGGGGAATAAGAAGAGAGAAGGAGGGAAAGAGAGAGGGAAATTTCATTTCAGGCTATGCCCATCTTCTGGTTAGGACTTCCACAATTCATGTGTGGTCCAAAATAATGCAAGTATAAACAAGCATTTTTTCTGCATAAGTGTACATGGCTGGTAACGCATAAAAGTCAGATCCAGAGTCCAGTGAATAACTATGGTACGGATTAACTCTTGATTTGAAATGAATGTAGTAAGAAAACACTAACCTTTCCCTTCACCAGTACTCGTATGTAAGTTGGCTGGACATCGACATCAAGCAGAGAAGTATCCAAATGTCTTCAGAATGAGATATAAATAAATTAATCAATCCACAGCACAGTCCACTAAATAAGCAGTGCAGACTATATAGCTCTTAAATGATGATTTCACAGCTTATGAACTACAAACTTTAATTTCAGTGACTAAGTTCTATGAAATATTATTAGGATTTAATGTCCTTGGAAAAAAACATGATCTTCCTGTGCGTTCACAGAATGCCAATTAAAATAATGTCCAAATTCTGTCAAGTCCATCATATCAGCTACTGTGTAAGTGCAAAAATTCAAAATCTTTGTGGAAAATGAAGAGGTCTTTCTTTTATTAGTTTAGTGCTTTACATTATACGATAATTAGTTTATTTGCTATTTAAAATTGTAAAACTATTTTGCCACTTTTCTTTCAGAAGGCTTAACTAGTAAATTTATAATGAGTTCTTTTTTTTCTTTCTTTTTTTTTTGGACAGAATTTGCTGGAAGACAATGAACAGAAATACTTTACAGTCCCAGGAAACACAGTATGTTTAAATTTCAGTACTGTCAAACAAAATTTGTGAGCTGTAAAAACTCCACTTTAACATCTGCTCTTCATCGTGTGACACATACACTTGTGTTCTTGTGACCTACTAGTGAATGCACAGGTAAGTATTTCCTATTTCCTTTCTTTTATAAATTTACTTCTTGGGTGAATTTTTCAAACTTCTTAGTTTGCATTTCTTACAAGTGAGCACAGAATATTACAACATATCCAACATTATATTGCACCTGAACAGATTTTTTGAGCCTAATTCTTCAAATTCAGAAACATGGAGCAGGCCTCTTTTGAGGGAAATTAATGAGCTTTAAGTGAAGAATACCTAGCATGAATAGTTTTTCTGTGCTATAAAACTAGTTCAAACTTTACTCTAATAATTTCCTGAAGTGTGGGCAAGGCCACTGTACTGCTTATAGTATATACTATCAAATAGTTATCAGGTTTTCTTGTCATATTTTGGCCTGGTTCAAGCAAAATTCTTCCAGGCAATGTCCTGCCACAGTTCAGGAAAAAACCACGGGCCATGGAGTCTTTCCAGTAAGCAAGGAAAGTAGGACAAGGCTAACCTGCTCTGTCCTGGGGAGGAGAAGAATTTAACTAGAAGGACATGGACTGTACTGGAGCACTTCTAGGGTCAGAGAATGGGAAAAACCCCTAAAACCCTAATATCCAAATGAAGAATGGAAAATATTTTACATAGGTACAAAAGCAGAGATGTGGATGAAACCTGACTCTGAACTGCAGAAAATATCAATTCCAAAAAGGACTATTAGTAACAAGAGTCCTCATTCAGGAGGAACAGAAGAGTCTCAAAAGTGTTTGGTTTATTCAGCTTCATTTCTTTGGCGCAGACTTCAAGATCGATTCAATTACCCCCTATATTATTTGTTTGCCTCTTGAAAAGTCCCCATTACAAAAAGTAGTATTTTGAAACACTGTGTATTAGAACTTAAGAATGTCAACATTAAGAGGAAAAAAAAATACTGACCTGTAAACAGCAAGATCCAAGATGATCTGGTTGTGATCTTCATCATCTTTCAATGAGAAATGAAGCCTAGTAATAATGACAAGAAACACCTCCAGGTTAATTACAATTAGAGTGAATAACCAAACATTACAGCTTAATTCAAATTCAACTGCTAGCAATTTCAGATGAATACAAACACAACATTATGTAGACATATGTAGGCAATATGTCACATGATAATTATAGAAACAGTTGCAATTTTCCTCATGAACAGAAAAAAATACTGGCATTTGAACCAAAGTCATTCTAACATTTGTTTTCTGTTCTCCTCACCCAACCCACAAGAAACTAACAAAAAATACTGCTGAAGGTCAGTTAAAATTAAGATCAGTCTGTCAGTGCAGAAACAGAGACATCTGCTGGTGAAATCTGTCTGCTCGATTAACATCTGCACGGAAAAAAGAGTTCATGAAAAGCCTGGAACTTGGTAATTTTAAGCTTATCATAGGTTTAAAAAAAAAGGCATCTTTTTTCATAGCAATTAATTTGCATAGAGTATAAATATCTGCCTGTGCATTTCCAAAGGAAAGCATGATTTGCACAATATCCTTGATTCTACAAGCTTTATAATATTTGTTGAAAATGAGACTGTAGATTGTATTAGCTGCATGTTTGTGATCTGATGGCTGAATTCTTAAAATTGTGAAGGAATCTTACCAGTTATAAATCGAAAACAACATCTATTACTAAAACTGCAAGGAGATCTACTCTAAACTTACAAGTTCTGCAGTTCTGCTTATATACTCAAATATTTCTCATGTATTAAAGTAGAGAAAAAAAAAACAAACAAAATAAAACAAATAAATTGGAAGTTTTTTATAATGTAGTTATTAGTATAAAATAAGAGGGGTTTTCTTAATGCAATTTATCTGGAATGTTTCAGTGACATTAAAATCCTTAGATACTTTGGGTTCAGGTAACAGAAACTCAGATGTTGACAATTTAGATGATACATTTTTTCAGCAATAAAAATATTTGCCAGATACACATTTTAACTCTTTGATCTCCTGTATTCTGATACAGCCAACTTGCAAGAAAGATTATGGAGCTTTTAGTTTATGGGTATTTTTAATGGAAAGCTGCAAAGAGTACAAACCGGCTTTGTTTCCTGTCTATGTTTTTTTCTCTTACTGCATCACACATTTTGAGAATTCAATAAAACATGAAGGGTGAGAAAGAGAAAATAATTATAAATTTTTCTAGGAGGAAGCTTAATCAGAATTGTTCTCAGCCGAATGCAGCCATTCGTCTTGCTAACCTTCCAAAAGAACATCAGAGATGCTTGGACATTGCTATGGACATTAGACTCTCACATTGAAGCAAAAACTTTGGAGAACACCATCTGTCTACTTGTGTCTCCTTATTTATGCCTCTCCAATACACTGCCAGATTGCGCTGAAAGGCTGTGATATTCTTGCTGAAGCCGTGACAAAAACTGCTCGTTGATCTGGCTTTACATGGGCGCATCCACAGATTAAATTCTAATCCAGAAAATTTGGGTGACACAAGCAGGACTGCTACTAACAGTGAAATCTAGGGGACTGTATTACTTTTTAAAATATAACCAGAGCTTTATTTCAAATGCCTCTGCTTTTTAGAGTCACAATCAAATTCTACTAATGCAAGATGTAAACAATTTTAGACTTCTCTTCTTTGAACTAGAAAACTATTTAAAAAAAAAATTCAGTTAANAATTTTAGACTTCTCTTCTTTGAACTAGAAAACTATTTAAAAAAAAAATTCAGTTAATGAATTTTTACCAAAAAAAAAGTACATCAATACACTGGTAAGTAACTTCTCGTACAGATGGAAAAAAACATGAGCTCTTCTGTCACTACCTTTAATTTTCCATATACCACTGAAAATTATGCACTGATCCTGTAATGTAAGTTTTCAAATTCCTTGAATTTGAAAGGATTTATAAAGTACAAGATGTAGAAAGCATATTCTTATCTTTGATTTTGCAGCTAAATCAGTCTTATGATGGAAAAACTTGTTCAGAGGACAGCAGACAGGTATGTGTCCCTTAGTAGGCCACTTGATTAGGCTCCTGTAGGAGGCTCTTTGAGGAACTGTTTATAAGGAAACAACGTTTGCCTTCTCTATCTCCTGTTTTCCTTTAGAAAAGAAAGGTCTGGTTCAAGTGAAACCAATGGTACCACATGGCTTATATCCCTGGAAACTCATTCCAAAACACTTGAATACCCAGGTGCCTTTGTCAACGATAAAATATAAGAGACTTCCCTGTATCACCAGCTTCTGCTGCCAGAGACCTCATTCAGTGTCAAAGGACCTCATGTCATGGGAGTTAATTACATATCCTTCCTAATTCTCAGTTTTACATCTGTCATCAGAGGATAGAATTATTTTGTCCAGAAATATTACTTGGACATATTTTTCCACATTTAAAGTGGCTACTCACACACATTTATCTTCAATGGTCGCATTGGTTAAACTTTTTCCACTATTAGCAAGATGCTCCAAGAAACAGACCCTTACCATAGAAGGCAAAAGAGTAAAATATCTTATATATTTTACAGAAAAACAAGTTTTTCTATCATCGGAGACCAAGATGTTAAATTAAACAACCTTCAGCACTTCACTCACTGGAAACTAATTCTTTTTCCAGCATGAGAACATAATTTTAGAGGTCAGTTTCCTCACCAGGAATATGATTCTGCAATGAGAATTTCTCAGCCCTTTAATTTTTGTATTGTCACATATTTTGAAATAGTTGCCCAAATCCGCTAGAGATTAGCCTGTTTAACCTCTTAATGTTACATACTTAGGCACATTCACATTCAGAACTTTTCCTTCTGCAGTGACCAATGTCTGAAGAGGCTTCTCTTTCTTTTTTGATTCCCTTAACAAAATAGAAAGAAAAAATGGTTTATAATGTCACAATCTGGTATTTTATGTGTCACAGCAAAAAAGATGGAAGAGGGTGGTAAGAGGTAAGAATTATCTGCTATCTGATGTTAAGGATACAACTTATTTTTGGAACAGAACAAGTTATATCAGAAGTCTAATTGCACATCAAAAGCATCACGTAAAGATGAGCAAATGCTTTGTAATATCATGTCTTACATTGGTAATAACTTCTGCATGTCACAATGGCCATTATCAAACAGTAATATATCAAATTTATCTGGTATATCTTAAGAAATCAGTGGCTTCCTTAAACATGTGAAATGGGAGGTTTTTCTAGTTATGAATGGTCATATTAATCATGAGGTATTGTTACCGTTAGTTGATTTGATACATGTGCAAACAATTCTAAAAAGAAATTTTATTCATGCTAACTTAATTACTTTTATTGAACAAATGCTTGACATATCTCTAAATAGCATGTCTATCAGTCACATGTCCTCAGTTTATTATCAATTGTCCAACTATAACCCAGCTGGCAAATCTAATGTGTACTAACAGGTCATAAATAGGTTCAAATTTAGCATCGGTCTCATTGAGTTAATGTCAATTTTATACTGAAATAAACATCCTTTTGTACTGATTAACTCACATTAAAGTTAAACTTCACCATCCACCAAGGATGATTTGAAGTTGTCAGGGGCACTTTTCTGTTCTCACCTTTCTCATGTTACCTACCAAAAATCTCACTACCAAAACAAAATGAAGTGTGAAAGGACTCCTTTAAGTTGTTTGAAATTTAGAAAAATCCAGAAAGGAATTATTCTATCTTTATTATAATGCTATTTGGACTCTCTTTGAATGTTTAGAGGGAAGCATTTGGAACACACTTGATCTTGACTAGAGCAAGACATCCCAAAAAAACAGAATAGTCATAGAATACATCAAAAATGAAAACATACCTCATTTTTTCTTTAGCTCTACGTTTTTCTTCCATATATCTGTGAGTTTCTAATCTAGACTCTGGAGTATACGGTGTAGGCTCCTCCCAAAATCTTCTGTCTTCTTCATCATCTTCAGCTGTTCTCCACGTTTCTTCTTCTCTGCCTCCTTCTGCCTGATGGCTTTCTTTGTTGTGTAGAGAGTCTCGGCTACACAAGATAACATGGAATATTTTCCCAATGAAATGAAGGAAGAGTAACAGTACTTGCTAATGAACTCTTACAATAACATTTTTTTAACCCAATAATAATAACTGTATAATTCCTACCAAGAACAGTATCTTATAGATTTGGACAATATTCTCTGTTCTGGTTCCTTCATTAACCAACAAAACATATTTTGACATAATGTTTTTCACAGACTTAACTAAGCAATGATACTATGGTTATGCCTAACATTCTGAAAACCCCAATAGATAGTTCAACAGATTTAATTTCAGGAGCCACATTTTCAGATACCCCTGGTGAAAAAAAAAAAACCTTCAGGGCGTGTGATGTTTAAGTATTCCCAATATCAATCAGCAGCAGATTGGAAATTTTACAGGGTAGTAACATTTTACTTAGACATTTCCTCAGTATGATTTTGGAGCCTGAATCACTTTCCCTGTCCAAGCTCTAAGCCTCTGTAATCTTCAGAGATTCTCTATCAATGTAGAGAGAAAGCTAAATTTATATTACAGATATGATCTGTGAGGACCAAGTTCTATAGCAAGCTCCATGGAACTTAGTCTCTACTGTATTAAAAGTAAGATGGATGGCAACTGCAGTGGAAGGTGACCCCAGACAAAAATCCTTTTGCTATCCAGGTAATCTCAGTGATATCAGGTGGAGGAAGTACAGACATCAACATTCCATAACCTTTTGCATCTCAAAAGATCTACATTATTCCAGTCCAGTCTTCATATCTAATAACTATAAAGCAAAAGAAATTATAGGTGAACAGCTGCTTTCTCTGGAAGCCCTGCATTACCTTAAATAACAATTTCCAGCTTTCTCCTGAAAGAAGCTATCAATTACACTCTTTTGGCACCCAGACAATTTAGTTTGGAGTTTTGGGACAAAAATTCTATTGTACTGTCTGCAGGTCAGTAATTCATTATGTTTGTAATTAATTATATTTTTCATTAGAGATAACATGCATGATGAAAAATAATTCTGCTAGAATTAACAATAAAGACAAACAAAAATATTTAAGTGTAGTTATATAAACTGTTTAATGAGGAAAAATAAAATTCATAATGAAGAGAAGAATTATGTTTACTCACGAACTGTTGTTGCTGATACCTGTCAAATTCAAGCTTAGATTTTATTTGGGTTTCTTTCTTGTCCTTTCTTTCTTGCATTCTTCTTTGAGCATCTTCTTTTTCTCTGGCCCTTTTAAGAAGGTAAGCTTGTTCCTGCTCTCTGATTTTCTGTTTCACTTCTGGATAGTTTTGAAGTGCTTGAATCCTCTCTGAACGTTCTATTTCTTTACTGTCCAAGCACTTCCCAAAGGGAAAAAAAAAAAATCAATATAGCTATGTGAGAACTTTTAAACATTTTCAAATCAATAAACCCATTAGGCTGTAGGTTAATTGTGATAAATTATTTTCTGTACAAAATTAAAAATATGCCTTTCAAAGCTCAATAGTATTATGTAAATTATATTGTATTTAAAAAAAAAATTAACAATAAGTTGCTATTCGGATCTGAAGATGGGTTTGTGTGTCTGAGAGCTGCTTTTTGCATTTTCCAGGAATTTCAGTTGGTCTTATTAGACTATGTAGTAGAGAGCGTCCCTTCAGCCATTTCTGATATTTGTCTGACCTTGATTCAGCTCATTAAACTATTACAAAATTATTAATTTTGATGTGATAGTTTATTGCCAACTAAGTAGCTGAATATAATCCTAATAAGTCCAACAATTGTCTGTGCTTCTCCAAGGGAAATTATGGGAGCGTAGATCAGGACTGGGACTGCCTGTTTTGATGGCAGAAAATCATTACATCAGTACATCATTGCACAAAACCTCAATCTCAAAGTATCTACTTACAGCTGATGCCATACAGTACATTTTTTACATCAATTTCTGTCTTTCTACTTACTTACACTGTTGGTTTGGTACATATTGTTGGTATGGTACCACCAACCTGGTAACTTTCTGCAATCATGAAAATAGTTTAAAAATAAATTGTGAATATAAAAACAAATGAGAAAAAAAGCCAAAACGGTACAGATGTGAATTTATTTTTTCAGAATTCTCTTTAAGGATCTCCAGTGAAAATGATGGAAAAGTTAACAAATGCATGTGGTTCAGTCAAAACAGAAGCAATTTATTATCACATTATTTACTCTAGCCACATATTTTTGAGAATATAATTTAATTTCCTTTGGAGAGTAAGAAAAATACACCCCATTTTCCTACCATGGGCATTTATTTTCTTTGGGATTAGTATATTCAGTCAACAATCCTGGTTATTGATTTGGATATAAATTTAAGTTTAAAAATCTTACTTTTAATTGATGAAGAGTTGCTACCACATACTGTCTATAACCTTCAAATTCAGTACATGGGTTACCCACTAGAAACAGTTCATTCAGATGTATATTATGTTTTAGGGCTTCAATACTGGTGAGTTCGCCAATGAAATTTGCCGTTAGGTCAAGTTTCTTCAGTTCTTCACAACCTGGTTGAAAAAATCATAATTCAATTTGTTCATAATATAAAAGTACACATGACATCACACACACATAACTGGATATAAAACTATCTGCATTTGTTCTCTGTATACTAATTTCATCCTATTAGAATACATCCTCTCCGAGCCACAAGTGAAAGAGTAACTCACAGCCTAAGTTTATGAGGTCACAATACTTATAGAATCAAAACTTACTATAGATTTTATCACTATCAAAACTTTGTGATCAGTTCTTGTATACTAGATGAGCTATTAAATTTTTCATTTCTGGATAAACTAGATTTCAGTTTTAACAGTCTGATTGTCTTGGTACCCCTCCTCAATTGAGTTTACGGTAGGGTATGGCTAAAAGAGTGTCTAATTGCTTCAGGAGAGCAGGATCAGTTATGGGTTTTATTTCTGTAACTGCTAATCCTAGATAACATTATTGAAGAGTAAAGATAAGACTATCTAAAAATTGACTCCAAGTCAAGATGAGGTTTCCACTCTATGGACTCAGCTATTGATGCAAATACTTCATCGCTGGTTAAATTGCAAACACCAGTCTGAAAATGTTGTTTGTTAACCAAATCAATTAATTATAAATAGAAGCTCTAAATTAGCTAACAAGATGCTCTGGAAAATCTGGATGCAAAATTTATCAGCCTTTCCTTTTATCATAGTCTCTCTATGAGTCATAACCTTGACTCTAAGAGTAAAAATGTTTAGCTAGGAGCAACTTGAACTTCGGTGCCCATCATTATAATCACTTCTTTTCCTTTGCAGGTCTATTTGGCAAGTATTTTATGCATAAGGGAACTGCAAGAAAATAAACAACTCAAAATGATTTATTATGGATTTAAATAACCCAAATTTTTGCAAGGCTCACTCCCAAAGGTTCTGACTCCTGAGTAAATGACAAATCACAATAATAAATAATGCTGCCCGATAGAGGAACTTAAAACTTACTGGCATAAAAACAGATGCAAATTTCTCAACAAATTGCCAAATATGTAACACACTACCTATTTCTTCAATTTTTACAAATTTGTGTTTACCCTATTTGCTTACTATTTTATTTGATTTAAGGCATCTTCTTGAATCAGCTTGTAGACTTAAAAACACAATAAAACAAAAAACCTTAACAAACAAACAAAAAACCCAACAAACAAACAAAAAACCCGGCATGTTTTTTTATTATTCCCTTGTTAAGATGGACATTTTAAAGATTCAGCAACTGGCTAGTCAGAATCAAGACAGAAAAAGAAATCAAGTCAGAAATCATTCAAGTGATACAGAATGTGTTTATGGGTGGCTCTAAGTCTTAGATTTGACATTGGAAAATGCTAGATCTTTGCACATGCAACTACCTGGAGTACTGCATCCAGCACTGGAGCCCTCAGCACAGGAAAGATATGGACCTGTTGGTGCTGGTCCAGAGGTGGCCACAAAAACGAGAGGGATGGAACACCTCTGCTATGAGTAGAGACTGGGAGAGTTGGGGATGTTCAGCCTGGGGAAGAGAAGGCTCCGGGGAGACCTTATTGTGACCTTTCAGTGCTAAAAGGGGGTTTATAAGAAAGACTGGGGCCTGTTTTTAGCGGGGCCTGTTTTTAGCAGGGCCTGTTGCAATAGGACAAGGGGTAATTGTTTTTAGATTAAAAGAGGGTAGATATAGGCTAGAAAGAAGGAAGAAATTCTTTGCAATGGTGAAACACTGGATCAGATCCGTGGAAAGATTCAATTTTAGGTGGATGAGTCTCTGAGCAACCTGATCCAGTTGAACACGCTCATTGCAGGGGGGTTGGACTAGATGACCTTTAAAGTTCCCTTCCAACGCAAACTGTTCTATGATTCTCTTCTACAATTCTATGAATTACAGTGACCAGATAGAGGATTAAACACAGAAAAAATGGAGAGGGCTTCATGGAATGACAGAGAAGAATAATCTATATAAACCGTTTAAAAATACCCCAGATTTGCAAATGCACCCTCTGTAGAACCTTCTTCTGTGTGACACTTGATTCCTGAATATGACTGCTGAAACATTATACAAGAGAGATTTTTTACAGCCTGCATATCATTAAAAAAAACCCTTGCATTGCTTCATCTAACCTGCATAACAAATTATCTTATCTTTAGAGCAGGAAAATACTAATTTCATGAAAAATACAGATTCTTGGTTTGCAAAGTATTAAAGAGCTATCATAGCCGGCAATACTGGTGAAAGAGTATGCAAAAAGGGAGTTAAAATACATTTCAGGGTGTTCAATGACAAAACTGCAGCAGTAGGAAGGATTTGCTACAAAGAAGTATTTGTTGAAACTGCACACAAAAAGACTCTTTCTGAGAATCAACAAAGTATCTTTACTTGTGGACATACTTAATGGCTTCCACCTTTTTTTTTTTATACTGTCACAACTGAAGTGTTTCAATATGAAAAGGCAAAATGGTTTGTTTAAAATCTGACCTTCCAGATTTTCAATTCTTTCAATATTGTTCAAAGCTACATTTAAATATTCCAGCTTCTTCAGTTTTCCCACGTTTTCTGCAACAAAACATAGATCTGTTATTTCAGTTTTCTTCATTGGAAAAGCCATTAACATTTTACTTGCTCACCTGACTTCAAAGAAACAATAAATCATAAAAACAGGAAGGAAAAATCAGAATATGTATCAGATTATTGGGCATTAATATTTTAATATTAATAAAAAGACAAAACCAAAAAGATCTCTGAAAACACAAATTAACTTAAAAATTAAAAAGAAATAATGAAGGTTATAAACACAATTTTTTATCACAATTTCCCAAACCATTTACATAATGCAAAAGGGATGGCCAAAAAGCATGGTGAAACATTCCATTTGCCATGAAACTCAGAAAGGATCTGGCCATACTTAGTCAAGCATTACAAAATTAGAGTTTTACACTCACTTATATATAAAAGATCGGCTTCTTTAGTATACATTTAATTTTTAAAGATCTTTTATCTAAAGGGTTAATACAAGAAACCTCCTTTCCTCCCATTTTAAAAATTTTGCAAATAAGGATTTATATGGCTTTAGTATAAACAAGGCAAAGACACCCACCATCACCACAATCTGGAATGTAACCAGTATTATATATTATACTATATTATTAGCAGGTTCCCAATGTGTGGGGCTGTGTCAGAATGGCTAGCATTTTCTCCTTTGAATACAGAAAGGGGATAAAGAGGGAATAGGGGAGCAACAATCTTCATCAGTCTCAAAAATGGAAGAAAAATGCAAATACCCCTCAAAATACATGACAAGTCAGAGACATACATCTAAGACAAGATACATAGTATTACTTGTGTCACAGTTCACCAGTTTCTCCCTGCTGTTGTGGGGAGATGTTTCAAAGATCTGACTGGAAAACCTATCCAATGAAGTTATGAAGATAACCTCGAACTCTAATTCACAAGCCACACTGATTAGCTGTTGTGCAAACTGTCCTGCTGAGACAAAGAAATCCAAGAAGAGGGAGCTTTGTCTAACCAACACAGCTCATGTCTACAGTTTAATTAGTTGTCTAGGCTCCTCTTTAATCAATAAGGAGAAATAGGCTCTTCATGGTGCAATTTGTCTTACCTTAAATTGGCCGTCTAGAACCAGTGAACCAAATCATGCTCAAAAATACACCTTTTCCTCATCACTGGTTATAAAGGGATGCCACAGTAGAAGTCTACCACATAGATATCTAAAAGTTTGGTGACATGAATCCTGCCATCCTGCCACTTAGTTTACTAAGACCTTGAGAGATATTTTCTTCATAATTCACAAACGTGATAAAATTAATTTCTCAGTAAGGACCTGTGCAGCTTAGGTTGGCTATTCTTTTTTCTTACAGTATTTTGGTAATGGCAGTGCCCATACACATGAAGATCTTGGAGAGACAAGCATCGAAACCAAAGGCACCTTGTGGGTTTTTTCCATTTAAGAATAGAATCCATTCAGTGGGTGCCTTACAACTTGCTGTCTGGTTAGCAGGCAAGTTGGATCTTGAGGGCTATGTAAAGGTTTTCTTTAAAAGGAGAAAAGACCGATCACAGGAGAGTCAGTATAAACCATTCAGCTACGATATGTTGAAATGTGCTCAGAAATGATGTGTGCTCTGCATGAACATGTTGGTATCCACTG
Source organism: Tringa tobata (assembly GCA_033628505.1). NCBI lineage: Eukaryota > Metazoa > Chordata > Aves > Charadriiformes > Scolopacidae > Tringa > Tringa tobata. Next base: position 2,782,742 of record JAHREE010000188.1, read on the forward strand.
GGAAGAATTACTTCTCAAATTCAGTATTTTGTCACACAACTCTATTGGCAACCCTTTTGGTCACTACTTATTTTTTACTTTTGTTACTAAGGTAGTATCTTGGAAAGCTGTTACATTACACAAGAATATATGAATATATATGAATACCGTACTAACCTACAGGAGGTATAAGTGTTGGCAAAAGAACAAGGTGCAGTCTTGTACCTTACTAAGGACACAGTAACAGAGAGAAAAACAACTTATTTTAGTCTCATTTTTGATGGAGCAGAGCAGCATAAAGCAAAAACCTTATTCTCTCTGGGAGAAGATTCCTCCATTCTAAGAAACGCAGATGTTACCAGTACAAATACTCCCTAGAGGTTTCCTGATGAGCCCCTCCAGAGGATTTTAAGTCCTGAGCACAGAATTTCACCCTAAAACTAGATTTTCTTTTCTTCCTCTTAAGGAACTTCAAAGAAATATGCTAATATAATTTCTGAGCAGTTTTGACTTTCCATTCTTCATCTACATCTGTGGAGTCTAAGCTTTTCCAGCTCAAGGCCTGATGTAGCATATTTCCATAGAGGGCCTAGGACCCATGTGAACCTATACCACAAAACACAGACTGTAGGAAATTGTACCTTCTCCCGTGGTGCAGGAAGACCATTGAGACTTCACTGTAAAAAGTTGCCTTTATGCACAAAAGCAAGTATTTTATCTGAATGAAAATTATTTTAATGCTAACAAAAAAACCCATTAGTATGAAAACTGAATTTAAAAATGAGCATGAGGAGAGCTAGTCCTATGATATCACAGTTCATGGCATACACTACACTGTTTGTCTCTCCCTTTGCCACAAAGACAGGATACTAAAGTTATATCTTGACTTATGAGATTGTAATCAATAAAAGGTGTTCCATACATATTCTAGTGACTTCTATTTCAGTACAATCTTTTTCATTAAAAATTTCTCTTGCAAATTTCTAAGCTCCTTAGAAATTTATTAAAGAGACAGGGAAAGGACATCTTATATGAGCAGATCCACAAAGGGCTTTTATGTAGTTACTCACTCTGCATTCCCTTAAAATATAACCCAGCAGTCATTTTTTTCTAATTTCAAAATTATGCATGTAAATCCACTTAAAAAGAAACATATCCAGAAAACACTTACCAATTTTTTGAATTAGATTATTCTGAAGATAGAGAATTTTTAAATCTCGACACCATTTGTCAAGATACTCTAGTTTTTCTATTTCCTGCTGATGTAAAGAGATTTCTTCCAGTGAAAAAATTTCACAGTCATTATGTTCTGCACGTCTTCTAACGAGATCTTCAGTGACTGAAAGAAACATTAGATGTCATATCTCCCTTTAGTCATTTTCTTCCATCTGATTTATGAATATCTTATAAAATCATTAAAATCTTTTGTCTCGCCATACCAAATACATAGCTGGTAGGAACACCACCAAAAAAAAAAATCTGCTAGAAAAGACATCAAGTGCCAAGTAACTTCAGCCCACTCTGCCACAGTAAACATCTTATTTGAAACACCTATGTCTATCTGTAATATTTAGAAAAATCCATATGAAAACTGCTGAGTCATCCATAAGAGCGTGATACCCCTGCAGAAATTAATCCACCATCCATTATTTTCAGCATAGCTCCGGTTGCAGATTGATTCATGTAGGTAAGCAATGGAGTGTTTTATGTTCTTTTATTTCCTGATGCCAGATGTTCACAAAAAGTAAACTAGCAACAGTGTGTCATCATATTCTTCCACCAGAACAGTGTGCACAGGAATAAGCAGGATGAATGCTGAAAAACTTCAGTCCTTGAGGCAACACCATAACTAATTCATGCTTATAAATGTTTATGTTAGAATGAAATTTAATGCTGGGTATTTCTTAAGCACTACCAACTCTTTAGCAGCCCAGCAAAAGAGTCTCAGTGGCCGAAAGGCACCAGAGACTTGGGTTCAAAGTTTTCACATAGTAATATTTAATGCCAGGCAATCTTTCAAACAGTGAAAAGGCTCTGTATAATGAAGGTAAAGAAATTCTATGAGAACCAGTGCTCTTGAGCTAGATGTTATTACTTTGTTTCCAGCCCACTGCACCAAAAAATCACTAGCATTTTCCTCTCCTTGACAAGCAGTGAACTACAGTGAAGTACTGATTAAAAAAGTAGGGTTTTCTCAAATTAGCATAGGTATTTTCTTGATGGTTAATGCCAGAAAAAGACTACTGAGCCTTCCAAAAAGACTGAAGAAAATTAAGTAAAATGAGGAAATATACAGAGAACTGTGAAAACAAATTGTTCCTACCATGCATTACTTAAAATTATTCTTTCATTGCTTTTGTGTCTCAGGGACAAGCCTCTCAGGGAGGCCTTGTGAAATCATCCAGTTTTATTCATGGTCCTGGAATGGCTGCACAAATTCACACGGACTGGTCTGCTACAAGCTGGGTAAACTACATACCAATACAGCCCAAACTTGAACAGTGTAACTCCTCTATCTACAGCCTTTGGGAAAAAGGTGGAAGTGGTTTTGCGTATATTGTATTATTTATAGATGAGCAGGGGTAAATCTAACTTCTGTTCAACAATTTCCTCTAACATGATTTACAGAACTATCGCAGAATCCCAGAATGGTAGGGGTTGGAAGGGACCTTTGGAGATCATCTAGTCCAACCCCCCTGCCAGAGCAGGGTCACCCGAAACAGGTTGGACAGGAACGCATCCAGGCAGATTTGGAATATCTCCAGAGAAGGAGACTCCACACCCTCTCTGGGCAGCCTGTTCCAGTGCGCTGCCACCCTCAAACTATAGAAGTTTTTCCTCATGTTGAGATGGAATTTCCTGTGTTCCAGTTTGTGCCCATTGCCCCTTGTCCTTATTACCATTATATGCAATATAATATTATATAATGGTGATACCGATATTGACGGAAGAGCAATATATGCCAACATATAAAGTATATTGGGGAAGTTAAGTTTCTTTTTTAATCATGTTGGTTTGCTGCATCTGAATAAACATCTTCCCTTCAACAGCCCATTGATTAAACCTGATTAAATTAACAGAGAAAAGAGGAAAAAAATGGCAACGATAGTTACTAAATATTTTAGACTTCACAGACAATATGAAAAACATTGGCATTTCTAATCAGTTTCTTGGCAAATATTCTGGAAATTAAAAACAAAAAATTGCCTGCTTACTAATGTGTTTTGTGGCAGATATTTCATTGCTGGTATTTCCAGTGCAAACAGTATGTTTGAGCAAGAAAACAATATTCCACAATCTGTACACATAAACACTGGAGACAACATTATGCTCTATACCTTTTATGCAAAAAGAAGTCATATGAGCTATTCCAGACAGAATTTTATTAGTCAGATTTCCTTTTGCTAATGAAAAGAAAACTGAAATGATTATGTCAGTGATTATGCAAAAACATTCACTTTCACTACCAGCCAGTTTGCAAGGCAGAGACAATCATTCCCAATAGATGCTACAGCGGAGCTTTAGGGATGTGTTTTGGGAACCTGATGTAGGGAACGGAGTGAATATTTGACATTTTATGTGCTATCTAATTTATTTAAGAGGAATGAGGGAAACAAACCTGCAAGAGAAAACAACAAATTATGTATATATAAAAAAAAAGCTCTCCCAGGACATTTACAAAACACATTACAACATTACTTCTCACTGAGAAGTTCATTAACCAGAATATCTGATGTTGTGTGCAGTAATAGGAGAATGGACCAGCAACCTGAGAGATCACAGCTACTCCTGTGTTCTCATGAACACAGGAGGAAGTAAGAGATGGCATCAATCAACTGAAGGTAATAGATTTTACAGCTGGGCTTCCAAAAATGACACGTTTTACTCACAAAGGAACAAAGGAAAGCATTAAAGAAATTGAAAGAATAAGCATGTGGACAGCTGCAGGTATATCAATAAACAGTGGGGGAACTTGCATTTCAGAAAAGTGAAGTATTCAACCATTATTTTAAGACTCAAATTCATACCATGCTGTTCAGGCTATGAAGCCATTCTCTTTCAGGCAGTGCCTGCTCAAAGTGGGCATCTGCCAGCTTCATGCAGAGAGAAGGAGTTCCTTTCCAAAGCACTATATTAGCCCAGCAAGGCACGGGCAGTCCAGTGACAGTATACAATTAAAAGAGATTACAGGGAAAAATCACAGATGAAGGGAACTCCTCAGCAGTTTTTTTCTTGAGTGATATGTATGAGCAGTCAGTATTTTCTCGTCATATTGCTTTGCCTCTAAAAGATTATGGATTCATAGATAATAGTGTGGTGTATTTTAAGTAATAGTATGGTGTATTTTAACCTCACACAGGGTTTTTTTCCGTCTCTGATCAAATGTCTGCATGGGCTGTTTCTACCTAGAAAAAAATAAATTGTCATGTGGTGTGGAAAATTTATATCTTCAGGGAAAGGCCAGCACTAACAGCTCTAGGCCCAGACAGGAGCCATCCCATCGAGTATCTCCCCACATACAGAGGGGTCCCTGCCTGGGCCACCCCACTGCTGGGCCTCTCAGGGGCTGTTTCAGGAGGCGAGCACACCTCTGTGCTATGCTTGGTCAAATAAAATGGGTTCCTATTCCCCGAGAGGAGGGAGACCAGACAATCCAGCCAGGTGAGGAGAGGAAGGGAGGCAGGAGGAGAGAGGGGTGTAGGGGATGGCAGCAAAGGGGGGCCGGTGTGAAGAGAGGGAAGATGGTGGCCAGGGAGCGGGGGACATCCTAGGGAGGAGGGCAGGGTCCCGGGGGAGGGAAAGAAAGCGGCGCTCGGCGACACTCACTCCGCACCATGGCCGCCCCTCAGTT
>JAHREE010000188.1:2792055-2810437 GCA_033628505.1 Tringa tobata
AGCTGGGACTGGGTTGGCTAGCTCCAATTGCAAATAAATCAGTGCTTTTAAGGATTCTAAGCTGTATCAAGACTTAGAAATACTTGATAAACAGAAACTGGAGGATGTGGATGAGGCTTGACTCAAAAGGAATATGGAAATATGGAAAAGAAGAATCAGTAAGTGTTTTCGTTCCTTCAGTGTTCACTCCTTCAGTGGAATGGTACCAATTTAGAGCTATAGAGCACCTGGCCCTGCTGTGCTGTTTAAACTTGGAAGAAGGACGACTTGCTTTGCCCATTACTGAAAAATATGTTTTCTCTGGGCTGAAGCACAGCACTTGTTTAAAAGCTTACACTATTTAGCAACTGTTATCAAATAATAAAAAAATATTTCATCCAAATAAAATAAAAAAGGAGTTTCAGATAGAAAAGTGAAGTAATTCACAGTGGAAACTGGCAAGGGGTCTGCAGCTAAACCTTCTTTTAATGAAAAGTCCAGGGAACCTTTCTGGCACGCTTGAACCCTGTTTCAAAATAGGGCTCACCCCAAAAAGTACGGAATTTTTTCTAAACTTAGACATATACTCACCAATTCTTTTTTCTTTCCAATCATTTCCTGGAGGAAAAAAATAAGCATACATTTTTGTATGTCTTGATTTAAACCACAGTTTGTTATAATCAGTATATGTAGGTTCTGAATTGCCAAATTTAGTTAAGCTGTAGGACTATTTGTTTGGCAGGTAACTTCTCACTTGTTATGAGCATAAACGAGATATTCTCTGTATACCAGTGACTGAAAGGCTTTTAGAGTGTATTTGTTTTCCTCTTGTGAAGAACAGCTTTGTTTCTGACTCAGGGCTAAACTATTCAGGAAGTCAGAAAGCAGTGCTTTGGAGCATGTGTTTGCAACACGCTAGTCCTAACCTGGTGGCTTTGATTTTATTGGAACTAATGACATAGTAACAAGGAGTAAAGTACCATCCTTGTGTATCTGAGGTGGTGTGCTAAGACCCTTTGGATGCTCAAAATCTGAGAGTGTCTTTGCAATGTGGGTCTCCAAGTTGTGCCTTGTTGTTTCTAACTTCCAATATACTCCATTCAAAGGCTAAGAGGTCTGCCAGAGTGCCCTTGGGATACACTGAACTCCTGAACTCTGACACAGTTTCAGAAACAAACAATGTCCTTTTGAGCTTCACTTTCACCACATAAAAATTCAGATAAGCCCAAATGTTTTTAGTCTTAGCAACATTTTAGATTTTACACATGCAAAAGAATTTTCTGCTGCGTAAAAAGTGAAAGGATGGTAATTCATAAATCCAGCACATACACACTTGCAGCACGGAGGCCTATGTGTGAGCTTGCTCTAGAGATGTAATTCAGGCCTCCTAAATATGTAAGTCTTTTTCTCCAGAAGGATTTAGAAGCTACAGCTCTGTGTACATCTTTGAACTAAAGCAGTCTGAAACAGCAACATCAGCACCTTTGTTCAACTGATCAGACTTCTAAGACATCTATCAGACTGCAGTATAATCCAAAGGCAAAGCTCTGTCCTGAAACTAATGGTGCATGCGGTTAGTAGGACCAAGTCATATCAATTCTGTAGTCCCTGGAATGTGGTGATGAGGCTAGCATCATAGTTAGCTGGGTTTTTTTTATTTTTCCCAGTCAAATATAAACACTGGACTTTGTGGCCTGGGAGTGGACTTCAGTGCAAGGCTTGAATTCACACCTCTGGATTCATAAGAAGTTACTATCCTTGGTCTATTTCTGGATCTTCATGTTGTGACATACTGGTTTATGGTTATGGTTTATCTTCCTTTTCCGCTAACAAATAGGCATTACAACATTTCTTGCACCTCATGAAAAGGAAGTTTTACAAAAGAAATGGAAAGTTTCTATGAATACGAATCAGTAACATGAAAAGCCAAATCCTCCATCAATAACTTCAGATCATGCCTTCTGTCTTTTGACATGAAAACAACAGGAGGAATCTCTCCTTCCTCTTCCTAATATAAAATTTCTATGTTCCTCTACTCAATCACATGACACCGGAGCCACTTACCAAAACTTAGTTGTTTTGAAAGATGTGTCAAGACTGAAGAAAGATGACACAGCAGCATCTTGGGACAAAAGAACTGTGAAATATAAATGCAAAATCCTGTAACTGATTGAAGGTTACAGTCTGTCCCCATATGCCCACAAATTTATTTTAGCATCAATAAGAGCCATGGATGTACATCCAAGGATGGATTTTGGTCCTTAATTAGTAAAATATTGTGTGTTGAATATAAAGGAAGTCTGTACTTACAAACTAAAATTATCAGCAACAAAGTGGCAGACAATCCTCCCAGAAAATATCTGAGAACATAACAATACCCATAAAGGTTAGAAAAAAACCAAGGGATGCATATTGAGTTAATAGAGGTGAAGCCTGGGTGGGAGGAGAGAAGGTTCTTGCAGATGAACCCTCTGAACTCCGGTAGATGAACTGCAATTTGAAACTTTGAACTTCTTCAGCTATTGAGGATAATTTCATTGAAATAAAGACCTCAGCATTCCCAGACTGAGATAAACACCCATACTGGTCACTTAGAAAGACACAGGTTCAGCTTTTTGAAACCCCTGCCCAAGAACACTTGACAAAGTAGCCACCATATCTGCGTTCATCTTTCTTATTTTTGTGAATATCTGTACAGCTTCGCTATTTGCCTGCATTGACTATCATGTGAAAATATATTTTCACAATAAGATTTATCTAGCTCTGAAAATGTGACCCTTAATTTACAGTTTATTCACCAGTTGAAATGGAGGAAGCATTATTATCAGAAACAACAAATAAAAGAAATAAAAATTACCTTGTACATATTGATATGATTAAACACGTGATCAGTGCGACCATCTGAGAAAGGACATTCCGTGCTATCCTGGATCCTAAAAAAAGATCAGGAAAATAATTTTCATGAGTTTTCAGGATAGTAAATATATGACAGGAGGTGTTTGTAAAGACTACTTTCAGCCTGTGAGGTCAGTCCCTTCAGTTTCTTTTTAAGAGAATGTGCCCAGAGTGATTCAAAGCGGAAACCTAATTTTCATGCTCTGGGTGTCTCTCAGTTGTCGTTTTCCCCCACGGCCATGGAGACACTGTGCCCTCCATGCTCTCAGAAAACAAGTCTTTCTGAATAATTGCCTGTTTCGGTTTTTTTTTCCCATGCCCTTTCCTCCATTTTCCTCTTTACTTTTTTATTTTTCCATTTATCACTGAAAATAGGAGGGCAAAAGAAGTGAGCAGGGAGAAGTAAAAAAGTAAATACTAATTTTAAGTATTTTGTTATTTTTAATCAGTTATTTATGTTTCAGGAAATAAATTCTATTCTGCAAGGGGCCGTATCAGTATTTTTAAAGTGTTTTCAGCTCACTCTAAAAATGAGGCATATCCGAATACGAAAGTGACACACCTGCATTGCTCAAATTCTCTTTGTTGGCATTTATCATAAATGGATAGCAGGATTTTGAAGACCAAGTTGGTTTCCCATGCTGAAGAAACTCATCATCTTCAGTGAGAGAGGCTCCACTAGCTGCTGGAGTTTGCCTTTGTGGCACATGGCTGTCACATTCAGATGAAAAATCTGAAACGCCTATAAAAAGTGTATATGTAACTGAGATTGCACAAAAAAAAAAGGAGCTTTGAGACTTTGTGTTAATTATTTTGTGTGGGAGAAAAATTAATTACCTAATCACAGGGAAGTTTCCAAATTGTTAGGGGTAGGAAATTGACAGGTTCAATGTATGTAGGAGAAAACATGCAGAGTAAAGACAAAACTACATAGAGCATAACACAATGAAGTCATTAAAACAGCCAGGTGAAAGCAGACGGTGTCGGTATTAATGACATCAGCATAAACATCAGTGGTAATGACTTTGGATTCAAATTCAGTCTAAAAATGCCTTTTTGGCACAAAGGTTTTTGTGGACTCAGAAAAATCCAAAATTCACCACTTAAAGTTCTGTTGTTCATTTATCCTCTACCTGCACATCTTGGCAGACAATCCCTATAAAACCTATAGAAAGAGATACCCAACTCCCACTAAATATAGACTGCAGTGTTGTAGCTCAATTACTCGGTACCTGGTCAGGGCTTACCAGTATCGCTCTGCCTGGCTTCGAGGTTATCACATCCATCAGGCCAAGGATCATCCACGTGGGAGGAATCCAAACTGCTGAGGACGGTGCTGCTGACCCAGGAACTGGAGGTGTCAAGATTGAACAAGCTGGCAAGAGAGCGACGGATTTTCTTCCTTCGCCTGAATATGCTAGAAAGAAAAGACACGTTGTCAAGGAATAGAGTTAATTACTCTTTTTGAGCAAGGACAGAGCTCTAAAGCTCGCAGGACTGACGTGAACGAACCAGATTTTGGGGGTTGTTCCTAGCTCTGTTTTTCACCCTGTGTATGTCACCAAAAATGACTGCTGCCCACTGCAGTAATGTCAGGGAATGTGTTAGCAACACGGAGATATATCATGCTGTTGTGATACTGGATACTGTGACACCAAATGATACTACAGTTATTGGGCTCTGATACTGCTCTGAGTGGTCTCATGCTACCCATGGATTTCACCCCATTATTCCCCATTAGCTGAGGCTTGACTTCACGGTACTTCAACTTTTTTGGACTACATTTTATGTACTTTCCTAAACTGATGTTCTTCTGAAATCAAGACAGATTTTTCCCTGAGTAAGCATTCCTGGACCAGACCTTTTTATTTAAACATATACATATGAGCATATATATACATTTTCTTAGTGCTTATCATGGTAACACCCCATTGGCAAAATGAGCTGTAGCTCTTCTTCTTCTTTATTGCACACAACTCCACTTACAGCAACAACTGTGTACTGAAGAGTTTTTGGGTAGTAAGATTAGACATGACTGAAAAGTAGGTTATTTCAATCATTGCACTCTCTAAACTAAATCAATGGAGATGTTCCCATTAAGAAGCAACACTGATCTTATGCCAAGCAAAATGCAGACAGACACGTGGATACCTCCAGATAAATCTGGAGATGTGGAGGCAATTGAGTAAAATCTCTTACCGAACTAAATTCTCTTTATATGTAACACTTGTCTGGGATGGCGTCAGTGTGACGTTGCCCTCTTCATCAGACAGAAAACTATCTTCTGTCAGAAGGTAATACCCATTAGAAAGCAGGCGAGGGCTGCGGCGACACGTGGGAAAGGAGCTGGTCAGAGGATTTGTGGAACAGCACTCATAGGGAGGGTCATCATCCAAAAGGGCACAAGCGTAACTGAAAAGGAGAATTGAAACCCCCTAGTGAATGTCTAGACAGTGCAAACCAATGATTTAATAGTAATGAATTTGCATTAGCAGCCAATGGGGGCTGGTAATGACATAGATGTAAAATATGGGGATAATGATATTACATCTGGACCTGGGGGTTTCGGCCAGCTAGAGTGTGCCTGCATCACACTTTCCAGAGCTTCACATTACAGGAGGGCTCCATGCCAGGTGGAGCATTTATTTCATGAACGCATGGAGCCAGCTTCAATTGCTAAGTGGATGGTGTACTCCTGTGGCTGTGCTCTTGGCCAAGGAGTCCTGAGAGATCTACACCTACCTGGAACTGCCAGAAGAATTCCAGTATTTTGTTTCTCTGAGTTACTCTGCAGGGAGCAAGCCTGAGTGCCCCTGAGCCGGGCAGGATTTATTTGCTTTTTATAACCTAGTCATACTTAATGAAGATTTAAGCATACATGACTTTTAATTCTCACAAATCCTAGAATATCGTGCAGCTAGAACAACATGGGATAAAGTCCACACATGGTGACAGCTTCATTCAGCACTGAAATAAAATTGACTTTGAGATGAAATGTAGCACAGAAAAATATAATATGTGGTATTTAAAATAGAAGCAAGTAGTGACAGAGGTGAAAGAATCTAAATGTTGTAGACAGACCTTATCACCATGTTCCAGTATTTAAAGGGTCACTACAAAGAAGAAGGAAACTCCCTTTTTACAAGGAGTAACATGGAAAAGCCAAGGTATAATGGGTACAAGTTACTCCTGGGGAGATTACGATTGGACGCAAGAGGAAAAATTGTCATGATGAGAACAACCAGCCATTGGAATAATGTCCTCAGGGAAGTGGTGGATTCCCCAACATTGGACGCTTTTAAGATTCAGCTGGACAGGGTGCTGGGCCATCTTCTTTAGACCATGCTTTTGCCAAGAAAGATTGGACCAGATGATCCTTGAGTTCCTTTTCAACCTGCTGTTCTATGATTCTGTGATTCTGTGATACTTAGCTCAAGTGAAATTGGATTTATGGTTAGTCCTTTCTCCTCAACACCTTTGAGTTCCAAGGGGCCATGCAGTGACATCCATGGACAGAAAGGAAGACACTGGATTGATTCAGTGGTTGACATGGGTTTCAGCAGCAGGTTTAACTATCCCATATGACATGTCACAGAGAGATACCATAATTTCAGTGGAGGGAAAAGCAGGTGGAACAGAGATATTCCAAAACCTTGTAATTACAAAGCCAATGCTTCCAATCTCTACAGCAGTACTTCTGAACTTCCATTTAAAGCAGTAATTAAATTAATATCAGCACTACAATTCTAAGTGGCCCATTAAAAAATCTCCAACAAAATAAAAATAAAATGAAACAAGTATAATTTTCATCAGTACCTTGGAAAAATCCGTTGTGAGAGGCTGCGTTTCTGTTCTCCATTAAATGCTGATGAACCTGCAGAGGCAAAGGCCACATAAGAAGATGTTGTTATCAAACCCACTGACAGCTCAAACAGTTGACAGGTCTTTACTGACAGGTACCTTGTGCATATCAAAAAGATCATAAAAGAAGCTAAAAAAGAAAAGGCAATTAAGGGAGACACTAAAGGAGATAAAACAGATGAAACAATGGGGGAAAGACACAGTGTTTATAGAAAATTCATCTCTACCAGGACAACACAGAATCAGAGCGAGTCATAATCAGATACTTGTACTCTGCGCATCTTACAACCTTGAGAGAAATATTTATGGACACAAATGTAATAGCTGCCATAATTTTAATGGGGCTTTCCCATAAATGTGCTTCATGCCAAAAATAGTACATGTACTGGCAACAGATACAGAATAGAATGGAAGGGCCACCATTAGCATTACAATATATTTTTAAGATTAAAAATGCAGACATAGCACAACAGGCATAGGGACAGTGACAAAGATTTGACAATAATATGGTGGCAGGAGACTAAGGAAATAGGATTTGTCTGGATCACCATGGCTCAAGTCTGCAAAGAGCTGCCAGAAGTTCAGCATCTGACAGAATCAATCTTATGAAATATGAGTAATGGCTATCCACAGGGAGAATTTATATCTGTTATTACATGGAAACATAAAAGATATGATCTTTCCCAAATCTTCTCTTGTCTCTTCTGTATCTTTAGAGCATCATGCTTACAACATGCTAGTAAATGCACATCATTCACATAAAAGAGAAGGTAGATCTAGGAGAACTATTTTTTTTTAATGTTCACTTATGAACTAAGCTAAAGAAATGACATGAAGGTCAGTGTTTCCACTTTGGTAATCTTGTTTATCCTCATTTGGAGCTCAGTTGTAAGTCACAGCTTGGATGTGAAGCCTGACTGAGCCTTGGAACCAGGCAGGGTCACTGAAGTAGGGAAGAAAAACCTTCCAGGGTATTTTTTTACAAATCAGTTCTATTACCCTATTCCCATATATAGCGTTTCTCCTACACTTTGATTAAAAATAAAATAAAATAAAATAAAATTCACTTTATCATGAGAAAATTATGCTTCAGCACTTGCAAAAACACGTTGAGAAGGAGGCAACTGGAAGAAGCTTGGTGGAGGTGCAAAGAGATCAAGTAGCATTGGTCAGAATGTCACATAGCAAATTGTAGAAAAAGTGAGAGCAGTGGTGTATTCCATAGACTGACATGTTATAGACCTTTATTTTTTTCCATATACAATTAGCTCCTGATATATTTTTTCTTATTTTAGGCACAATCATGATTTTTAATTGTACAACCCAAGAAATTCTAAAAGAAAACACAGGAAGAACCCAACAGGTGTTTTGTAAATCTGGATATAAACTAAAACCTCCAAAATCCCAAATCTTATCAGTGAAACAAGATTCCCTCCACAAAAGATTTTTTTAATCAAAATCTCAGATGAATGTGCACAAATTTACCTGCTCCTGGTGTTGATGCAACGTGTGATATTTGATTCATCTTGAAAAGTATTGTTTCATACACCTTGGGGTAACAGGCAGTATAGATTATCTGTAAAAGAGTTGAGAAAGAAACAGAAGTATGTTTCCTTTTGTCTTGTTTGAAAATCAGGACATGTAAGATCAATATATGTCATATTGCTAGTTATAAGATAGTCTCACTTAGACAAAAGTGATTGATTCTAGGGCAAATTCATTTGAAAAGGGATGCATCAGTTATACCTGCTATAAATACACATACATATATATATACCCACTTACTACTACTCTTTAATAATCTGAGAGTGAAACTTTCCAGCAACTGAAACCCTTACCACAGTTGTACGGCATGTGATTCTCTCAGTTGTGATAACACAAAGGAGTAACCACTAAAAAAGAAGAATATTTAAAAATAGTAGCTTATGTATGGGTAGTGCCTTCATTAGAAAGGGTTGAGACACACTGATCAAAGTGGGAGAACAAACCACAGTCCTTCCGTTACTAATTTGAATTGTCTCATAAATTTGCAAGGTATGTCTCTGAAGGACACTTGTTTATCTGCCACCTTCCACAGAAGTAAAATTTGAGGTAAAATAGAGTATATATGTGTATTTATAAAAGAAAGTGAGAGATACACATATGCAAACACATTACTGGGGAGGTGATGACTTTCTCTCTTTTGAAGAACAGTTAATAAGCAGTTGTAATTTGCTTTCAAACTATTTTAAGTAATGATAATATGAAGCTTCTATAAACAGTCATAGAACAGGCAGTCCAATGGATTTCTTTGCCACCCTCAATCATGAAAATTTTTGTCTCGTGAGTTAATTAAGAAGGTTCCTGAAAATCATAATTCAATCAATGCTGGGGAAAGCTTGGAAACATTATGTTGTAGACAATGCTGCACAGTGTTCTGCTTTCATTTAATATTCAGTCCCATTTCTGGGCTATTAATAGCGTGAGAAGCTATAGTAACGATATAAGCAAGCCAAAACAAAGCATCTCAACCACCACTACTGTATAACGAAGCTGTAGTATTACATCTGTAATCCACAAAATGAGCATCAATGTGCAACCTTTAAACTATGACATGAGAAAAGGCCACAGCTTTAAGAAATCCCGCTAGAAGTGAATCTGAAGCGAACGCAGCAATATTTTATGAGAAGAATTCAAATAATAGCCTAAGGCAACAACTCCCCTTGGATTTCAAAACACCCCAAAGCCCATGTCATAATATTTAAAAAAAAAAAGTCACTGTCCAAATCAGTCATTTTTAATCACCTTTCCCTCCAAAAATCAAATTAATCTTTAAGCCAATGATGTCCTCGCTTGCTAGCCAGCAACCCCCGATCCATGTTTACATTCTAAATATTTATGTATGTACAAAAATAGAGTGCTAATTATTCAAATAGCTGAACTCCAGGCATCCAGCTTTATTCTATTGTACCTACCAAACACAAGTGTCTACAAAGATAGTTTTATTTGTTCACACGTATCAGTCATTTTTGAAGAGCAGTCCAGTCTCTTCTCCCTGCAGGTAAAGATAACAACATTCACAAAAATACTAAACTTCCTGAAGAGCAGGACAGAAATGAATCCAAAGCTTAGTTACTCCTCAGCTGACAAATATATTAAGAGATAAGCACATGGAAAAATATTCCAAACCTGGAAAATCCATCCCACTATTAACAAACGTGTGCAAAAAAGTTGCTCATCATCAACACGGGAGCCTCAGAGTGAGGTGGAGGGTGCTCCTTCTGCAGCTTCCCGGCAGAGATTAGCCCTGGGGCTTGGGGAAGGCAGGTCCGTGAAGTCCCCTGTTGCCTTTTGAAAACAGCCCGTGCAATCAGCGGCACGGAGCAGAATGAGGTCACGCTTCCTGTGAAGTAGCCTCACAGCAGAAACATTCATTTTGAAGAGCAAAGTGAAGGTTGAGATTAGCCCAGTGAACGTTCTTGCAGGCTGTTGCGAAAGAGAAGATACACTATAAATAACGGTCCACTCCAATTATGAGATGGGGAACAAAGAAGCTTTTCTCATGAAGAAAAGCGATGCAGATTTTTGTTTCAGCTTTACTTTTTTACCCCGCTCCGAGAACTTTAAAGTGGTATCTCCAAATCACTCCATTTGTTGAAATACTTGTGAGCCTGACAAGCTTCGATGTAGGAAAATCATCCAGCTACCCAAAAATCCGTATACATTAACAAGACATTTTGCAAAAGCACTATTATACAGCAGATGTGCTTGGTGAGAGTTCAGAGTTAAGTTTCATGGTCAAAAACATTATTGCAAATATATACCGTGCAATGTTAAGATAAATTTGTTTGAAAGGAGAAAGGAATGAAGCCATTTGTAAACATTCATTGTTGCACTCCATGTATTTCATACTACGTAAGGTATCAATTCATCACACCTTAAAGTACACAAAAATAAAGTAAAATCCATGTAAGAGAAACGGAGCCTGAATAAGATGTCCTGGTGCTCAAGATGATTTGGCTGTAGAACTATATCACACACAAAAGTAATATAAATCAGCTGCTCGACACTGAAGAATTATACAACCTTAGGGGGCAAAACTTCATCTCCAGACAGATAGATAAAATATGCTGGTAGGTATCTCTCCTGATGTCTGTATATATCGCTGACAAAACGAAAGCATAAACCTAGTAAAATATGATTGATTTGATTTAACTGTATTTTTTTCCCCTGGAGAAGGAAAAATACTTCCACTGATAACAAAGGAATGTAACATTCTCACCTCACAGAAAAGGAAACCAAAATAGGAATTAGGCAATTAGGATGTTACAAAAGAGCTTCTGTCTGGGAGATAAATAAAACTGAACATTTTAAGGTCGTTTTGCTCAAATATGAAAACACAGGATCATGTTTGTTATTCACATCACTTCTTTTAATTTCATGGAATTATGCCAATGAGGAAATTTAGTCTAACACTATTTCCATAGATGCATGAGCTTCATCACAGCAGGATTTCCCAGGCCACCCTGTCTCTCTACAGGCAATAGACATCAATTCCCAATGGTCTTTAAAATTAGGTCACTCACTCTAGAATTTCTATACATATATTAATTTACTTCTTGGGAGTATCTTTCATTTGTTTTCCTATTCTTCATAATAGGAAAAAGTTAATTCTAAGCTTGGGTTACTTTTTTGAAGGCTGTTGGCCTTTCATGTTTGTCTATATCATTAAAATATATTGTGTCTATAACATATTTAGAGGTGCTTTTTAATCACTAACATTCATATCTGAAACTCACTGTTCCACAAACCTTTGATGCATAAGCTTTGTGCATTAGTATTTTATAGGTCAGTGCTAGCCTATAGTATATATACAGACGCAAAGGTTTATGTACAACTTGTTTTTGTTACCTGTTGCTCCTCAAACTTCCTGCCCCACCCCGAGCCCCACCTCAACCGTCAGGTTTCAAAATCTAGGAAATGAACACCCCAACGAGCTTGTTGTGCAGCAGTTTTATGCCTGTTGCATACATTACAAGTTCAACCCACAAAAGGAAGGAAATGAGAAATCACAATACTAAGTGCCCCGTATCTTTATTCTCTCCTCCCAGGCTTACTCTGCTTCCGACAACACTACAAATAAAGGAGAAAACATCTTGTGCTGGGTCTGGCAGTCCACGAGAGGTGAGTCCGGGGCCTCAAGGTCCCACTGTCATAGTAAAATTGATAATAACTGGAAAAATGAAATGTAACGTGTAATCGAAGCAACCAAGGGAACCTGCTGCTGTTGCTAAAAGTCTTATATACAGTCCCAACCCTATTGGGGTTGTATAGTACACTATAGTAACTAGACATGATTTATCAAAGATTAAATTAAAGAACTAACTACTAGACAATGTAGCTTTGTCTATAAGCAGGATATTCCTGTCAAGAGAGTGATGAACTGTAGACCTGGCCAGCAAACCGAGAAAACTCCCTGGAACTGCCAAGATTAGAGGAGAAGCAGGTAAAAGGTAATTTTGGCAGGGGGAGATCACGACCACCAACTCATTGACCACCTGCCCAAATGATACCACTACTCAAAAGAGAGCAATAATGAAGAAATCAGAGTCTGTGCAGTAATTTACACAGGAAGCGAAGAAATCTCAACAAATCATTAAAGACAATAACAATGAATATGTATTAATTGTTAGAATAAGTAATAATCAGTGTATACAAAAGGGAAATTTTTGAAACTAAGGTGTGCTCCCATTTTGGGACGAGCACTCCATTTCTGTGCATTAATGGAATAAACTTGGAAATACCTCTGCTCTGTGTGTTAGTGGCTTGCACACCAGATAAAGCACCCAGATTTGGGACAGCACCACCAGCATGGAGGCTGATGATGTATACCTGGTAGGCACAGACATGCAGAGCACGTGTATACACCATATATACACTCACAGCTGGCCACACAGGTAACAGAGGGACACACAGAGCACTCACATGAACACACACACCCTTCAATTTCAATGGCCTCATCCTGCTCCCCTCTCTGGCCAAGCAGGATGGAGGTCCACTAGTGAGAATGTACAGATATATACATCTGCACCAGCAGGATCCCTCTAGCACCTGGGCTCAGAGACTCAGTCTACCCAGTAGTTCCCCTGAGATCCCAGTCTCCCCAGTTGCTGGCACCTGGACATACAAGCCCTCAGGGTCACAGCCCCACTCCAGCTAATGGTACAGACCATTACACACACATACAGCTGGTCCAGAGTCCCCTGGCATCACTCTTAGAGACACCCCTGGCCATGTGTCTCATGCCCCCAGATGGCAACCCTCCTCAGTCCCAAAGGTGCTCTGGTGTTGACTCATCTGGGTGGGCTTCATGCCTGGACACATGGTCTGAGGCTCCCCTGGGACAGCTCTGGGAGAGGTCCAGACAGAGTGTCCGTTCTTCTGAGCCCTTAATTTGGGTTCCCACCTGCTTTTGTGCTCTAGTGCTCCTCTGGGCTGATGCAGACCACCTGGGCTGCTGATGGGCTGATGGCCCTTGGGATGGGCCTGAGAGCCTTTGGGGCAGGGTATTATTTGTAGGCAGGCTTCAGTGACCATCAAATCAGGTCATTTGTCCCACATCACAGCTCTTTGCTAATGCTATTTACGTAGTGCTCAACCAGTAGAAAACAGTCTGAGATACCTGAAAATTGGTTGAAACATTCAAAAAAACAAGCAGGGGAAGTGCTGGTCACTCCAACCTCAGGGAGTCATGTTGGGTCAAACTGAAGATCTATGAAACTCTCCCTGTCTGTAGTCTTGCTGCAGGGAAAACTAAGACTCATTTTAATTCACCTTTGTGAATGACAAAAGTTTTAAGTTAAGTCCATTCCTCTAGGCAGCAGAGCCACTTAATAATGTTTGAGGTACCCTTCTAATTAAAAAAAAAAAAATAAAATCTGACAAATCTAGACATTTTGTTTCAATTTTAAGAGAAGGCTGATCCTGCATAAAGTTAGCATCTAATTGCAGTTTACAGAACTGGCACATCATATAAGATTTTAATAACCTTATCAGGTCTGCTGTATGAACAAAGATTAATTTGCTTTAAGACAGGAACAAATTAGGTTTTAGTGTTATCAGATGGAAATCCCACTCCATGATATCAGAGACTTCCTTAGTTTCAGGGTTGAATTTTTTTTTTCCAAAATTCATTATTTTAGTTTAATTGCTCCTGCAATACAGGCAACAAAGGACATTTCTGTTTTGCATGCTGGAGTACAATGCATAGACCTGTAAAACTTAGAATTAGCTCTGAGTTTGCTGATATACCCACTGCTTGGATCTCCACAATAGCCCACTGCAATAATGCTGTGTCAGCTACCACTGATTATACTACACGCACAGTCCAGGTAGAGGAAAAGTGTTTAGAAATGCCCTGGTTTGGGGTGAAGAAGAGCCAACTCTCTTTTCAGTGAGAGAGGCTCTTCCTTATCCTTGCTGCTTTGGCAACCAGGGTTAGCTGACATTTTTTTTTACCCCATGGAGGGGTTGCACCTCTGGGAAAGAGTGGACAGGTCAGGGGACCCAAACTGACCAATAGAGTATTCCAACCCATCTGCCACGCTTGGCATAAAAGCTGAGGGATCAAAAGGGGTTAGGTTGGCTTCTCTTCTTTTTCTTCTTTTCAAGGGATTGTCTTCAATGAGGAGGACCCTGGGAGTTTGTCTATCTTCAGAGTAGGTAGACAATCCCCATCAGAGTGTTCCAGAATCCAGTTTCAGTGACCAGTCTAGTGCCTGCCAGTGACATCTCCGTGGGAGCTTGATACAGTTTTGTATATATAATTATATATATTGTATGTATTTCATTGTTTCATTTTTATTCTATTATTAATATTTCATTAAATTAGATTATTTTTTTTCCTTAAACTCATAACTCTGTTTATCTTTCTTCTTCGTCTCCTTGGAGAAAGAGGTGGGGGAAAGCATCTGTTGTCTTGTCATTGGCCAACTGGCCCAAACCAGGACAAGAAAGTATCTAACTCAAGCAAACCTGTGATGCACAATGACACTTCTCCGTGCAAAGCCACAACCAGTCTGTGTTGCATCTCCTTGCTCTTTGATTATATGGTATCAGAAGGAAATTTGGTTGGTGTGTAACTTGATGTAGGCATGGGAATATGCTTGAGAGGAATTTGGTACAATGTCCCATTACTATATAAGAAGAGTGGAAAAGCATACATGGGGAAAGAAGTGCTTCCATTAGAATCGGCAGCTCCCCCACCCTGCATCCAAAAATATTGCTCCTCTAAAAACTATTTAGCAGAGGAAGTAAACAAAAGGAGGAGGCTGATACTCAACAGTGATACTGTAGTAATGTTCTCTAAAAAGCCTGTCTTCTGTGCTGTTTTACACAGCCCTGCTATCAGTTGTCTTTATATTTCTGTGTAAATAACCACTGCAATCTGCCAGTGGCTGAGTTCCTTTCTGCCTGAATGCCGGTATTTAAGCAAAGTCTAAATTTGTGAAGCTTGTACTGAAAGTCCACAGGCCTTTCTGGAACTGTTTGCAATTTTTCCAGATGTGCCTGTGCCATACTTGTCACATTTCCAGCTGGATTCAAACTGATGTTCTGGACTAATTCAACTGCTAGAGAGAAGAAAAGGCACAGACAGCCTTGGTATCCAGCGAAGGATCATGATACGCTAGAGGCAGAGTGGTTTTACAGCTTGGATGCTCTCCAGCATTGCATAAAGATCAAGAATTTGAATGTGGCCTACAAGGCAATTGAGGACAGAGACCAGAACTCTGATGGCATGGACAGGTTCCTGGAAGGCTATGCCAGCAGAGACCCAAAAGCCAAGTATCAAGAAACAAGTGACTCCTCCCATAAACAAATGCTTTGCAAGCATTTTACAGGCAGGGTTGGACACCCAGGGCTAATCTCTTAATCAACAACCATCCTTCAGCCCCTGAGGACACCTGAGTTTTCACAGGACCACAAAGGAGACAGGAAAATATCACATTGGTTTTACAAAGGGATTGGTATTGCCTGCTGGCAGATGTGATGCTTTTTTATTTTCATTCTCATTGCTGGACTCCACCAGGTTGGACAGATGTGAGTTTTGGAGTTCTGTTATCCTTCAGTCCAAGTTGCAGATTCTCTCTACACATACATCTTGGCGATCTGACTACAAGACTGTCCTCACTAGACTGCACGTCTTGAAGTGATTTGTCTGTCGGTCTCTCCTTTCCTCTTACAGCACTCCCCAATATCGTTACAGCTGCGATAAACATCCTGCTGCTGCGTGCTCAAAGGGTGACTCCAACACAGTTATTGTCTTGGCAGGACGTTCCTTCTGTCCCTTTCCCTTACCCACCCTGAAGTCAGCTCTCAAAATGGTAGATCATGAAAAACGTACCGATGGGCTATGTTTGCAACTCAAGTGCTCTGCTGATCCACCGTAAAATATATGCTGAATTTCAGTCTCACAGGGAAATATTGAGGAAATTAGTGTAAAATCAGAGCAGGTATTAGCAAATTTTCTGTTCAATACTGTTCTCACCAAGGCTTTAAAAAATTCCGCAGTAAAATATTTACTGATGTGTTCCAATCTACAGACCCCCCCTTAAAAACCAAAACACAATCCAAAACATATGGCTGCAATATGTAAGGCAGAAGTAAGCAACACATTGCACAGCACTGTTTCCGAGGCAAAAGCACGATTAAATCTCAGGAGGTCTAACATTCATTGCAAAACAATGTTCACAGCAGAGCAATGTTGACTATGCCCCTCAGAAATATCCAGTGGATACACAGAAAGGGGGTTAATCAGGCTGTAACACGGCACAGCAAAGCTGCCCTCATCCAGAATGGGTAGCTGCTCCCTTCCAGCCATGCAGAGCATCAGGAGGTACCACTCTCATGAGCAGTAACTTCACCTGCCTCCCACCCCATCCCTTTAATCTCCATCAACATCTCTTTCATTCTTCTTTTTCTTTCTTCTCATTCATTCTTCTCTTTCATTCTTCTCCTTCTTCGCATGGATTTGGGACTCTTTCACTAATAAGAAACTATCTCTATCAATGCAAATTTCATTACTCACCAGACCTTAGCAGGTGTCACTCCTTAGCATCCTCACCTTATCATACTGAATCCTTACAATATTGCTAGTAGGGAACCTTACTTCTGGTTTATAGCTTCATGTCACCTCTCCAGCGTGCCGTGAAATACAGTGCTGTGCTTGCAATACCCATGAGCAAACAGCCAGCTCTCTGGGAGAAGCCACTTATTGAGTTAAAGACATTCTGCAAAGAAACGGTGAGCAACTGAGTGAAAAATGTCCAGCTTCAGTGTCTTTTAAAACTGGAAAAAACTGGGGTTGGTGTCCCAAACCCATGGGGCTACTATTTTGTTTAGTGTCCATGGCAATGGCTGTGAGCTACTTTCTTTTCCTATACAAGGCCAGATGCTCCAAAACTCAGCCCCTTTAGGATATTTCCCAGCCTCTGGAAAATTTAGGGCTTTAAAAGGAAAGGAGAAGTGTTTGGTGAGATATTGGAAATCTTCACAAAAGTAGGAGGAATTTCCAGAGGGGAGGAAGTTTCTAGAATGAGAGGAAAAGAAGGGCAGAGAAACTGAAGAGCAGGACATAGCAAGTGATGCCAGAGTGTCAAAATGGACTTAGGAAGTGGCAGAAAAATGACAGATGACAGAGCACAGCCAGGCTGTGACCTACAGATGGATAGAGCAGGGCAGAGGTGCTGCTGCATGTTTGCTGGGCTGAGGCCATGCGGGTATCATTTAAATACAAGCACCAGTAGTCACTTTAAGTATCTCTTCCTACTATAAAAAGGATAAAAACAAAGATGCAGTTTTATTCTGTTGACTGTCACCTCGTGATTGCAGTATCTGACATTTAAAGTAGTTCTTTTAGGGACTAATCCAATCACCCACAAGAGAAAATAAATAAAATAAACAAACTGATGTCTGGGTCTCACACAATAATATCTTTTTTCCCAGGTGTTTGATCATTCTCCCAGATCTTTCCTGAACCCTTCCAGTTTTTGGATGGCTTTTCTTAACAGCAAGTTATTTTAATAACAACGTACTGGTGCCAAGTGCAGAGATAATGTCACCTCTCTACTCCTACTCAGTATTTCCACATGCATGTGCTCTGCAAAGGCTGCATTAGTCTTTTCAGCATCAGCAGCACACCATGAGCTCATGCTCAGCTGATTATGAAATCCTCTATTCCCCCTCCAAGTCTTTGTGAGTCACTGACTGGCAAGATAAAATCTCCTATCCAGTTTGGTTTCCAGTTTATGGTCTGTATAATATTCACAATGCTAAAGACATATTTCGTGACAAGATAAAACACCAAATTTTGCGAGGAGCAGAAGTAATGAAATCCCCTTTCCTGCATCTCTGCCTTGCACTGATGTTCTGGTGTCTGAAGGAGGGTAAAGCACTGAGCCTTTCTATCACAGAGACGTCAAGGCAGTCGCTCTCCCCTGCCCAGTTGAGCATTTTAACAAAACAGGTTGGGATGATGTGATGAGACCTCTGTCTCTCTGTCAAGCTTGAAGTAAAGCAAAAGTTCTGGAAGTAAATGGAGAAAGGGAAAAGGGAAGGCAGACATGCAATGAGGCCATGAAAACCGTTTTTCTGGGAGACGAGACTAAAT